>CM040126.1:156500600-156737150 GCA_022559845.1 Amorphophallus konjac
GAGCGGCCTATATTGCACTGTTCTTACCTTAGGGCGGCCTGCTGTCAGCCGTTCGTTTCTTGCCCTCACGGGTTGAGTTTCAGCCCAGTTCTTGTATGTACGGTCCTGTATGAACCGTAGATATCCTTCAAGCGGTTCTGTTACGACCGCACATCTCTTGGAGATGAGTTTGACCGTGTTTTGTACTCTTGAATCCAAGGACAAGGTTAGTCCTTTAAATCTGAACTTATGGCAGAAATTCCTCTGATTAATTGGCCATTAAAATTGATTGAATGTCTGGACGGATGGGACGTTGGGCCCAGTAAATCAATGCCATCGCATCATAAGGGCCCGGTCTGGTCCTGGGGAGAGCGCCCGAAAGTTAGTGAGCCCATGGGATGTTAATGACAAGGTGGGGCATTGCACCGAAGTACTTGCCTGAGTGTTGGCGTCTACGACAAAAATATCTTGTACTTGTTACTTGTTACTTGATCATACTTGGTTAGATGTTTAAAATACTTGCTTGTTGGCCAATTCCTTACTCATATCTCATTGTTATATCTCCTGTAGTAAATTCTTGTATCTGTTATCCTTGATAATCATTATCAATTGTATTTCTTGACCTTGCAAGATCTTGTTATTACCGTTGTTTATTGCATTATCGTTTGTAGCATGATATTTTGAAAATGTAATTAAACTGTTAATCACTTATACATGTCTGTTATTTCCTATTGAGCGTTAGCTCACACCCCGTTGTTTCCCCCTTTCCAGGCTTCTCAGGTGACGCGCTTACCGACGGGGAAGGGCAGGAGTGATGTCTTGAGTGTATCAGTTCTAGTGTGTTAGCGGTGTACTTATTGTTAGTTGTGTTTGGAGATCATTTAGTTTCAGTTGTTGTTGAGTCTTAGTGGTTGTTATTCCAAGTTGTATTAAGTTGCATTTGAGATTATTGTATCAGTTTGGTTGTTTAATGATCATTTAGTATTTCCTTTCCATAGCACTTGTGTATTTAGATTAGTTCTCTCTCTTTCCTGCTTGCCTCTGACTGTACGTCCCGATATTTCCGACTTGTTCGGGGCGTGACAGTTAAGTTGGTATCAGAGCCTAGGTTTCACATTCCTAGGTTTTCTTAAGTTCTTAAGTTCTAGATTTTCTAAGTTCTTGCATGGCATCCCAATAACCCGGTATATCAAAAGATGTTGTCCGAACGTTAGGCTACGCCTATCGGAAGGTCGCATACTTGCGCGAGTGGTCTTCGGATCGGTTATCTCCGCCAGGTACCGAGTTTTGGTTGTGTCTAGGTGCATTAGACCCCTAATCTTGTTAAAGTCTAGGACCTGACCTGGTGAGAATGGGTAGAAACTTGGGTTAAGTTCGTTTCTTAATCGTGTAATTATCCATCCTGATTAAACCTAAGTAATCTATTTCTCGTGTAGATGGCAGCTGATCGCGCCGAATGGAGGAACCTGCAGCGCACGGTTCAAGGCCTTACCCAGGCCCTTCAGCAAGTGGCTCAGGCAGGAGCGGCACCACATGGCACCGGTGATCTATACCGGAACTTCCGCGGAATGAATCCGCCTAGATTCGCGGGTTCGACCGACCCCGACCAAGCCGAGCACTGGCTAGATGAGATGGCGAGAATATTTGAAGTTATGCAATGCACCAACCAGGAGCGTGTCCTTCTCTCGACATTTCAATTGGAGCGTGATGCACGTACTTGGTGGGATTCTATCAAGGCGACTCTCGGTGATCATCAGGTTACGTGGGAGGAGTTCGAGGAATTTTTCAACGGCAAGTATTTTTCTGACCGAGTGCAAGAGAAGAAAGCGGCAGAGTTCGCGGCTTTGAAGCAACGAGGTTTGTCCGTGGCGGAGTATGAGGCTCAATTTGCACGGCTTTCTCGATATGCTATACACCTTATTTCCACCGAGAAAGTGAAGGCGAAGCGTTTTCTCAACGGACTGAAGCTGCATTATATCAACCAACTGGCACCAATGGAGATTTCCACTTATTCCGAGATGGTGAGAAAGGCTCAAGTTTTGGAAGATACCCTCGAAATGACGGAGAGAATCCGTGGAAGCGGTGCGAAGAAGGAGCAACCTACGGGTTCCCGGATTATCAAACCCGGGTATATTAAGAAGAGGCATGTTAGTGGACCTAGTTCGTGGAGCGGGTCCGGATCATGGAAAGGCAAGATGCCGAAGTATGAAGATAAGAAGCCTGGCCCTATGGTTCCGTTTAAGGGCATATGCAAGTATTGTGATCGTCCAGGTCACAAGGTGGAGGAATGCTGGCGCAAGCTGGGCGCCTGTTTGCGATGTGGAAGCAAAGAGCACCGTATCCCCAACTGTCCTTTGATAGCGGAGCAAACAACACCGGCAAAACCGCAAGTCTTCAAGAAGCCGCAAGGGAAGCTCCAAGCTCTGTATGCAGAAGAAGCGGAAACAGCCGAAGATGGTGGACTCGTCGAAGGTACTCTTATTATACTCGACAAGCCAGCATTTGTTCTTTTTGATACTGGTGCAACACATTCCTTTATTTCTCGGAGTTTTGCTAAGTCATTATCTATGGAACCGGTTTTGATGGATACTCCGTTAGTGATTTCAACCCCTATTGGCACTAGAACAGCAATCCAACATTTCTATCCTTCTAGTAAGGTTTTGATTGGTGAGCAGAACTTTCCAGCTGATTTAATTTGCATGGATATGAAGGATTATGATGTAATCCTAGGAGCAGATTGGTTGGCTCGACATGAGGTTGACGTTCATTGTAGTTCTAGCTCTGTGTCTTTTACTAGGCACCCTGGACTTTCTTTTGTGGGAGTTAAGCACCATAACTCTGTACCGCTTATTTCGGCTCTTCGAGCTGATAAGCTGGTGAGGCGAGGATGTGAGGCTTTTCTAGCCTTTATCTGTGCAACCCCTGAGCAGCAGATTGAGATCAAGGACATTCCTATTGTCCGAGATTTTTCTGATGTCTTTCCAGAGGAATTACCAGGACTTCCTCCTGAGCGGGAAGTTATCTTCTCTATTGACCTCTTTCCGGGCACATCTCCTATTTCCAAGGCTCCTTACCGTATGTCTCCTGCGGAACTGAGAGAGTTGAAGCAACAGTTGATGGAGTTACTCGAGAAGGGCTTTATTCGTCCTAGTACGGCTCCGTGGGGAGCCCCTGTATTGTTTGTTCGGAAGAAAGATGGCTCGATGAGATTATGCATCGATTATCGGCAGTTAAACCAGTTGACTGTCAAGAACAAATATCCACTGCCGAGGATTGATGAGTTGTTTGACCAGATAGCGGGAGCTCAATATTTCTCTAAGATCGATCTTCGATCTGGATATCACCAGTTGCGGATTAAGGAGGAGGATATCCATAAATCAGCTTTTCGCAGCAGGTATGGTCATTTTGAATTTGTCGTTATGCCTTTTGGTCTAACGAATGCTCCGGCAGCTTTCATGCAGTTGATGAACAATGTATTTCGGCCCTACCTTGATCAATGGGTTGTGGTATTTATTGATGACATCTTGATCTATTCCAAGAGTGAAGTGGAGCATGCTGAACATCTGATGATGGCATTGCAGTTATTGAGAGATCATCAACTTTATGCCAAGTTTAGTAAGTGTGAATTCTGGTTGCAAGAAGTGTCCTTTCTCGGACATATTATCACCAATGAAGGTATTTCTGTGGATCCTTCGAAGGTTGAGGCAGTGAAGAATTGGGAGCAGCCTACCAGTGTGACGGAAGTTAGAAGTTTTCTTGGCCTGGCAGGTTATTATCGAAGGTTTATCCAGGATTTCTCTAAGATTGCGGTACCTATGACAAGGTTAACCCGCAAGGAGAACAAGTTTGATTGGTCAGACGATTGCCAGCGAAGCTTTCAGACTCTAAAGGATTGTTTGACTACTGCACCTATATTGGCTTTACCTTCTGGTGAAGGAGGATTTGTCGTTTATACTGATGCTTCAGGAATTGGCTTAGGCTGTGTACTCATGCAGCATGGGAAGGTGATTGCCTACTCTTCTAGGCAGTTGAAGAAGCACGAGGAGAATTATCCTGTTCATGATTTGGAACTTGCAGCAGTCGTCTTTGCTTTGAAGATATGGAGGCACTACCTGTATGGAGAATCTTTTACGGTATTTTCAGACCATAAGAGTTTGAAGTATTTGTTCTCTCAGAAGGAACTCAATATGCGGCAGCGCAGATGGTTGGAGTATTTGAAGGACTTCGACTTTTCTATTGAGTATCATCCTGGCAAAGGCAATGTTGTGGCAGACGCATTAAGCCGGAGGCCAGTAGCTAGATTGTCAAGTCTCATGTTGCAAGAATGGAAGTTACTGGAACAGTTATCTAGTCTGGATCTTAATATTGACAATGATCGGGTTTTGATTGCTCAGATTCAACTTAAACCTGAATTATTGATGAAGATCAAGTCCTTGCAAGATAATGATCCCGAGCTGGTACAGATCAAGGGAAGCTTGAGCAGCAGACCTGATTTCGGGTTGGCTGATGATGGTAGATTATTATTTAAAGGCAGAACTTGTGTACCTGATGAAGCTACAGTAAAGAACAAGATTCTTGAGGAAGCTCATAGATCCAGATACACCATTCATCCCGGAGGCACTAAGATGTACAGAGATTTGAAGCGATCCTTTTGGTGGATGAATATGAAGAGGGAAATCGCTGACTTCGTAAGTAAATGCTTAGTTTGCCAACAAGTTAAAGCTGAGCACTTCAGACCAGCAGGGAAATTGAAACCACTCGACATACCCCAATGGAAGTGGGAGAGTATTGGCATGGATTTCATCATGGGTATGCCTAGAACTCGTGGTGGATTTGATGCAATTTGGGTGATTGTTGACCGACTGACAAAGTCAGCCCATTTCTTGTCCATTAAATCTAAATGGACAGTTGATGTTCTAGCAGCTTTGTATTTGAAGGAAGTGGTGAGGTTGCATGGTATTCCAGTGAATATAGTATCTGATCGAGACCCTAGATTCACTTCTCATTTCTGGAAGGGACTACAAGAGTCTTTGGGTACTCGTCTGAATTTCAGCACGGCATTCCATCCGCAGACAGATGGGCAGACGGAGAGAACCAATCAGATAGTGGAAGATATGCTGCGGGCATGTATGATTGACTTTGGTGGTACTTGGAATGAGCATTTGGCACTAATTGAATTCGCCTACAATAACAGCTATCAGTCTAGTATCCAGATGGCTCCATTTGAAGCCTTGTATGGCAGAAGTTGTCGTTCCCCGTTGTGTTGGGACGAGGTAGGTGAGAAACAGTGGCTTGGACCGGATCTTGTCTCAGAATCTTCACAGAACATCCGCATTATCCGGGACCGGTTACAAGTGGCTCAATCAAGACAGAAGAGCTATGCCGACAACAGGAGGAGAGCATTGGAATTTCAGGTTGGCGAGCATGTATTCTTAAAGGTCTCTCCGACGAGAGGGATCCGAAGATTTGGCATTCATGGCAAGCTGAGTCCGAGATACATTGGTCCGTTCGAGATTCTAGATAGAGTGGGAGAGGTGGCATACAGGCTGGCCTTACCGCCTCAATTGTCTGGCGTGCACAACGTCTTCCATATTTCTATGTTACGGAAGTATGTGTACGACCCCACTCATGTTATACATCATGTGGATTTCGAGCTGAAGGAGGATCTGACCTACGAGGAAAGACCGATAAAGGTTCTGGACCGGAAGCAACAGCAACTCCGGAATCGTTCAATACCGATGGTCAAGATTCAGTGGAGTCGGCGTGGGACCGAAGAAGCTACGTGGGAGTCTGAAGAGACTATGCGGAAGCGGTATCCCGACTTATTCTAGGTGAGCGATCTCTATCCCTACTCGCAGTGTTAGTGCAGTGAATTTGGAGGACCAAATTCCTTTAAGTAGGGGAGGGTGTAAGACCCCGAATTATTTTATTAGATTTAATATATTTATTTAGCTCTTGTTAATTAAGAATTTGCATTTTTATGGATTTAATAATTGAAATTCGGATTTATTAATATTTAATTCCTTAGAAATAGAATAATGATAATTTCGACCACTCTATAAAAATTCAGAAAAATAGTAAACAGGTTAAGGTGGATGTAGATTGCAATTTTATCTTCTGGCTTTGGGTCATTATAAATCCGTGGTGGGATCTATTTAGAGATTAAGCCCTTAATTGCACACTTTTTGACCCAAACCTAACCTTGGATTAAAACACGAAATTAAGGCTCAATTCTCGACCAAATGAGCTCAAACCAGAGCCAAATGAACGGTGAGGATCTAAGGATCAAAAGCCCCCAATAAATTTAGCGAAAACCTAACCCTAGGCGGTGCTCTCGGCCGCGTTTGCTCAAGTCAACAATCACGGTGCCGTTTCTAACACGTCTCTTCCACGGCCGAATACTCCCAGCACAGAACTCTCCAGAAGGCCTATGAGCTATACATAGAAAGCTCTACGAGTCCTCTTTCTTTTGGTTGCTGTGGTGTCGGCAGAGGATCCAGATCTGGGGAGAATTCCGGCGATCTTTGTAGGTGTGTCGGCAGGCCGTCGACTTCCATCTTCCTCCCTTGTTTCTTCAATTAAGGTAGGCATTCTTAACCAAAACTCGATCATGAGTATAGGAAATTGATCCTCTCGACGAGATCTATCCATTGGGACTGAAAGCCCCAATTTTTATCAGGTGTGTAGAGAGCAGTCGAGGCTTTTCTGAAGGGTATTCTAGTTCGTTCTTCATTTCTAGCCCCGTTTTCAATCTTCGATTCAGGTAGGTGTAACAGACTAAACTTAAATTAACTTATATGATATGATAAGCATGATCTTAGCTTTCATTTAACGTAGAAAGCCCTATGTTTAATGAAGCATGTGTAGAGAATTTCTAGTTATAGTAACAGCATGTTTTAGACCTAGTTTGATGTGTTCTTGATGTGTTCATCCGAATTGATTTATGCTTTCGAAGTATTAATCTTAATCCTCATGAACCATATCTTATATGGTTGGATTCACCATCGAAGTAGCTTTCATTTGAGCCAAGAATCCCCAAATTTCATTCTGTATGTAGAGAGAATTTAACGTTTTAGTCACAGCATGTCAGAATTAGGGTTTCTTGTGTTCCTGCCTTAATAGATCTCGATTCCAGTAATTGATCATGAAATTGACCTTGCAGATAGGTAGAGTTTTGTATTAGCTTTCCATTGATACCAAAATCCCCTTAATTGGAGTCCAATTGCATTAGTTATGATCATTTTAGTGTAACCCTATCCAAACCCTAGCTCCCGGTGTTCACCGGACGCGGCAGGGATGACCGGCGTAGACCCAGAGATGGGCGGTCTTACGATAGACCGTCCAACTCCAGCCCACCTTTTGACCAATTTTGACCCTAGCATGCCCTTATATAAACGGTTTTTCAAGAACCACTCATCCCAGGTTGAACGGTTCCTAAGGAACCACATATCTGGATATAAGGTCCAGAATGGACCACATATACATATACGGCCCTTTACTGGCCGCACAACCCAGGGATGGGCGGCCCTTCCAGGACCGCCCAACCCACTTGGGCGGCCCAGATAGAGCCGCCCAACTACTTGGGCGGCCCAGGGAGAGCCGCCCAACTCCCTGAGGCCAGTTTGAACCCCGTTCAGCCCCCGTTTAGCCCCCGTTAAGCCTGATAGTTGTGCGGTTCACCGAGAACCGTTTATCTACCCAGTAATTGACTTAGTAATTGTTATGATGCATCCATTTTAGTTTCAAATGATAATTTATAATTAGAAACCCATGGACGGCCCCTGAGGAACCGTCCATCTCCCTGTGTCACAGAGTGACCCCTGTTCGGCCCCGGAATGCCCAGTAAGTTGTACGGTCCATATAGAACCGTTTATCCCCTCAGAGAGTGACTTAATTTTTGTTATAATGCATTCATTTGCATGTCATTAAGGGTAATTAGTGAAATAGAAACCCATTTAATAACTGTTTAAATATGCAACTAAATTTCTGATTATTGCTTGTCATTCGTGCCTACGCGACTTACGCGAACTCGTTATCATCTTAAATTATTTTCTTGGCATCTTGGATTAATATATAACCTAATCCCTGTTAAATTAGCTTGGTATTAGGATTAATATGATTGTTAACTTGCTGTTTAGCTGCTGTACTACAGTAGAACAGCATGTTTAACTTTTCCACTTTACGCGAAGCCGATTGGCCGATTAGCGTACTAGTCTCGGTTTTACCCCCGGAGACTCTATCCGGCGGTCTTACCGTCATCTTGGAACATCATTATAATCATGATTAGAACCTGGTTAACACCAGCATACCCTGTTTTGTGAGCTTAAACCGCTGGTTTAAGTCTTGGATCAAATAGAGGCATGCGCGGTTATCATGTGACCGCATAACCTCTTAGGCGGGCCGATCGTGACCGCATATCTTTATACGGCCCAGTATGGACCGTATATTTCGTTCTTGGGCCTTAATGTCTTCTGGACATGAGCGGCCTATATTGCACTGTTCTTACCTTAGGGCGGCCTGCTGTCAGCCGTTCGTTTCTTGCCCTCACGGGTTGAGTTTCAGCCCAGTTCTTGTATGTACGGTCCTGTATGAACCGTAGATATCCTTCAAGCGGTTCTGTTACGACCGCACATCTCTTGGAGATGAGTTTGACCGTGTTTTGTACTCTTGAATCCAAGGACAAGGTTAGTCCTTTAAATCTGAACTTATGGCAGAAATTCCTCTGATTAATTGGCCATTAAAATTGATTGAATGTCTGGACGGATGGGACGTTGGGCCCAGTAAATCAATGCCATCGCATCATAAGGGCCCGGTCTGGTCCTGGGGAGAGCGCCCGAAAGTTAGTGAGCCCATGGGATGTTAATGACAAGGTGGGGCATTGCACCGAAGTACTTGCCTGAGTGTTGGCGTCTACGACAAAAATATCTTGTACTTGTTACTTGTTACTTGATCATACTTGGTTAGATGTTTAAAATACTTGCTTGTTGGCCAATTCCTTACTCATATCTCATTGTTATATCTCCTGTAGTAAATTCTTGTATCTGTTATCCTTGATAATCATTATCAATTGTATTTCTTGACCTTGCAAGATCTTGTTATTACCGTTGTTTATTGCATTATCGTTTGTAGCATGATATTTTGAAAATGTAATTAAACTGTTAATCACTTATACATGTCTGTTATTTCCTATTGAGCGTTAGCTCACACCCCGTTGTTTCCCCCTTTCCAGGCTTCTCAGGTGACGCGCTTACCGACGGGGAAGGGCAGGAGTGATGTCTTGAGTGTATCAGTTCTAGTGTGTTAGCGGTGTACTTATTGTTAGTTGTGTTTGGAGATCATTTAGTTTCAGTTGTTGTTGAGTCTTAGTGGTTGTTATTCCAAGTTGTATTAAGTTGCATTTGAGATTATTGTATCAGTTTGGTTGTTTAATGATCATTTAGTATTTCCTTTCCATAGCACTTGTGTATTTAGATTAGTTCTCTCTCTTTCCTGCTTGCCTCTGACTGTACGTCCCGATATTTCCGACTTGTTCGGGGCGTGACACTCGGCTAGGGCGGAGTGCCGCTAGACCAAGAAAGGGGAAGCTCGACTAGGGCGGAGTGCCGCTAGACCAAGAAGGGGTAGCTCGGCTAGGGCGGAGTGCCGCTAGACCAAGAAAGGGGTAGCTCGGCTAGGGCGGAGTGCCGCTAGACCAAGAAAGGGGTAGCTCGGCTAGGGCGGAGTGCCGCTAGACCAAGAAAGGGGTAGCTCGGCTAGGGCGGAGTGCCGCTAGACCAAGAAAAGGGTAGCTCGGCTAGGGCGGAGTGCCGCTAGACCAAGAAAGGGGTAGCTCGGCTAGGGCGGAGTGCCGCTAGACCAAGAAAGGGGTAGTTTGGCTAGGGCGGAGTGCCGCTAGACCAAGAAAGGGGTAGCTCGGCTAGGGCGGAGTGCCGCTAGACCAAGAACGGGGTAGCTCGGCTAGGGCGGAGTGTCGCTAGACCAAGAAAGGGGTAGTTTGGCTAGGGCGGAGCACCACTAGACCAAGAAAGGGGTAGCTCGGCTAGGGCGGAGTGCCGCTAGACCAAGAAAGGGGTAGTTTGGCTGGAGCGGAGCACCACTAGACCAAGAAAGGGGTAGCTTGGCTAGGGCGGAGTGCCGCTAGACCAAGAAAGGGGTAGTTTGGCTAGGGCAGAGCGCCACTAGACCAAGAAAGGGGTAGCTTGGCTAGGGCGGAGTGCCGCTAGACCAAGAAAGGGGTAGTTTGGCTAGGGCGGAGTGCCGCTAGACCGAGAAAGGGATAGTTTGGCTAGGGCGGAGTGCCGCTAGACCAAGAAAGGGGTAGCTCGGCTAGGGCGGAGTGCCGCTAGACCAAGAAAGGGGTAGCTCGGCTAGGGCGGAGTGCCGCTAGATCAAGAAAGGGGTAGTTTGGCTAGGGTGGAGTGCCGCTAGACCAAGAAAGGGGTAGTTTGGCTAGGGCGGAGTGCCGCTAGACCAAGAAAGGGGTAGCTCGGCTAGGGCGGAGTGCCGCTAGACCATGAACGGGGTAGTTTGGCTGGGGCGGAGCGCCACTAGACCAAGAAAGGGGTAGCTTGGCTAGGGCGGAGTGCCGCTAGACCAAGAAAAGGGTAGTTTTGCCTGATCACTCAGGGAATGTCGGTTGTGCTGCATGATACAGCTTTAGATGTCTTCCGTTGAGTGGTGAGAATTGAATTTCCCCTCGATGGTTGACAACCACGTAGGCTCCTCCTTCGTAGACCCTCTGTATCACATAAGGACCTTCCCAATTAGCATTCAGCTTCCCTTTTGGGTTGGACGCCATGACTTCTTTCTTCTTGACCATGACGAGGTCACCTTTCTTGAATTCTCGTCCTCTTACGAGTTTGTTAAATGCATTAGCCATGCGGGCCTGATACATTTGGATATTCTTCTGAGCCTGGAGGCGTTTCTCTTCCAATTCAGCCAATTCTT
The DNA here is from genome assembly GCA_022559845.1 of Amorphophallus konjac. Classification (NCBI taxonomy): domain Eukaryota; kingdom Viridiplantae; phylum Streptophyta; class Magnoliopsida; order Alismatales; family Araceae; genus Amorphophallus; species Amorphophallus konjac. Next base: position 156,511,527 of record CM040126.1, read on the forward strand.
CTAATCTTCTTTCTACATTGGTCTGTTCGCCACGGGCCAGGCCATATTGGACTGCCACTCTGAGTGACGGGACTTCCAGCTCTAGCGGAACCACTGCCTCTGAGCCGTATACCAGTGAGTATGGTGAGCACCCTGTAGGTGTCTTGAAGAAGGTGCCGTACGCCCACAGAGCTTCATACATTTTTTCTTCCCAGTCCTTTTTATTGGAACTGACGACCTTGGCCAGCAGGGTGCACAGAGTCTTGTTAAAAGCTTCCGCTAACCCGTTTGCCTGTGGATTGTAAGGGGTGGAAGTCCTCCACTCGATTTTATATTTCTCGGCAAGCCGATAGACCTTCTGATTTCTGAAATTGCTTCCATTATCAGATATTATTCGGCTGGGGATTCTGAATCGGAAGATAATATTCTGCTTGATGAATCTAGCGACCAGCTCACCAGTCACTTCTCTTAATGCTACAACCTCCGCCTATCGGGAGAAGTAATCTGTTATGGCCAGTATGTACTTATGTCCGGCCGAGGAAGTCGGTAGTGGCCCGACTATATCAGTTCCCCATTGTGCAAATGGCCAGCTGGGAACTATAGGGTGTAGAGTCGTAGGAGGCCTTCTAGGCACAGTAGCATGCTCTTGACATTTTTGGCATGACTTTGCGAATTTACAGCAGTCTTCAAACATGGTTGGCCAATAGTAGCCCAGCTTCTTGATTTCTATCTTCATCTTGGGACCAGCCTGGTGGGCACCTGCTGTTCCGGCATGTACTTCTTTCATCGCCTGCCAAGCTTCCTCAGTGGACAGGCAGCGGAGCGGAATCTTCTTGCGTGCATCTGCCATTATTTGGAACAAAGTTCCATTCCTGAATTCATAATAATCTTTGATTCTCAAAAGTTTCATCTTTTCTTCTCTTTTTTGCGGCAGCTGTTGGTGTAGAAACCACTGCAGCAGGTGCTGTCTCCAATCAGACGCCTGTACCGTGCTGATAGTAGCAACTTCGTCTTCTTCGGAGCACCCTTCTAGCATACTGGGGACCTGCCTCCGGTTCATAACAACAATGTTCAGTGTCTCATTTGGTGGGACCGCTAGTGAGCTGGCTAGCTTTGCCAGTGCATCAGCTTGGGCATTGTGCCCCCGGCCCACATGCTTGAGCTCAATATGATAGAATTTTGCGATAAGGCGCACAGCTTTCTGGTGGTAGGGATTCAATTCTGGCTTCCGTACTTTGAACTCCCCTTGGATTTGTTTTATTATCAATATCGAATCCCCGAATACCTGAAGCATTTGGATACCCATGTTGAGGCTGATATGCAGACCGATTATCAGAGCTTCGTACTCAGCTTCATTATTGGTGCAGGGCTTGTTTATAGAATAGGAAGTATGCACGACCTCCCCTTCTGGCGACTTCAGCATAATACCGGCCCCGGCCCGTATTCTGGTCTTTCCATCGGAGTCTATCTCTGTTCTAGACGCTCCGTCAAAGAATAGCTGCCATATAACTTGTCACGCCCCGAGCGTGGAAGATACCCGGAGATGCGCGACGAGTTTATATCAATCATGTCAATCAGAGTAGTAGTGTATTTGACACAAAGACAGAGTGCGCAAATATAAAGATAACCCAATCCATTAATTCCTTTAATAAGAATATGTCTATTACAAACCCTTGCAAATACTAGACTCAATAAAAATAAAAGAAAGGTACAATTCTGACTCAAGAAAATATAGATAAGACAGGACAGATAGACTGATGAGGGCATCTCACGACACTCCCTCTAGTTTGGTCGTCTGCACACTCTTGATATGGTCTGATCATGGTCTCCACTTGTTATCTTCATTTTCCCAGTGTCATTTATGTATTTTCCTTTTATTGAGTCCTATCTTATGTATTTTCCTTTATTGAGTCATGTGGTTCTAGCCCATTTCCCTTATTTTGCTTAAACTGGGCCTTATGTCCTTAGTTATGGGCCCATAGGATTGAGTCTAGGATATGCTCGGTCTTTTGTCCATTGTCAAGGACATTTTGGTCATGAAAAGAGTGGTTGCCTATAAATAGGCCCCATCTCTCCACTTGTAGTCACTCTTGATGAATATTGAAAAAAACCACCTCTTATTATCTCTCAACTCTCTCTCTTACTCACTATATCTCTCAATCTCTCTCTCATTCTCTCTCTCCCCAAGGGGAGTTCGACCCTCCCTCTCTCTCCTCTTCCCCCCTCACTTACTCCAACCCCCAACCACCTCCACTACCTCACCCACCTCCATTAAGGCTCTCCCCTTCCCCATAGCCCTTCATTTACTTCCCCTCCTTGTCCCAAAGCAACTCTTCCACCTCCCAACACAATTCCCCCACTTCCCCACACAAATCCCACCACTTCCAAGGCCAATTTCGAATTTGAACCTTCCCTCCCATAGCCATTAGAATCATCTTGCCCCTTCTTCTCTCTTGGCCACCCCCTTCCCCACCTCATCTTCTTCTTCACATTCTTACCCTGCTTCAGGAAACAGAATTACAGCAACTTGCAGAGGAGGCCACGGTCACCCATCAACGACTCAGGGAGCAAGGCCTACATTTCCAGAATCATCTGCAAGCCAGCTTTCAAGGCGAGGTGGTTTCGTCGGCATCCGAGTTCGGTGCTGTCCGCAATCACCATTCTTCTCCGACTGCGCCGAACCTCTCAGATCCGGAGCCAGAGCTGCAGAGACGACTCGCCCACGGCTAACCTTGAAGGAACCAGTTTTCAAGGTCTTCTACAAAGTTCTTCCTCCCTCTGTCAGCGTCCAGGAACAGAAGGCGGAACCCCGTTCGGCATCCGACAACCAGAGTTACTATTTTTCTACCACAACCACGCCGGTCTGCCTCCTCACTGTCTGCACCGACCTCCGTCCACTTCTCTGGACACCCAGTTCATCTCCGACATCAGAAGACGTCCCCGTTTGTTTTGTTGCAAAGAAGACTCCTCCAAGATTCCAAAGAGTCCAGCGGTTCCAGGTTCGGAGCTCCGGAGCGATCGTGGTACCTTCTGCAACCTGCTGTTGCAGACAGAGCTCGACCAGCAACCAGAGCTGCATCCACCTTCCAGCCACCGGTGCGGTCAGCCCTGAGAATCATAGCTTCCCCAAAAATTCAAGCTTCATCCCCTATCAGTTGGCAAACGTTTGGCGTTGGTTTCGTCGCAATCCAAGCTTCGTGGAATTTTTAGCTGCCACAACACCGATCCACTGTCCAGAAAACCTGCAGGTGGGCAGAACCGGCGAAGCTCGGAATCTCGATCTCCTTTGCATTTCTCCCCACCCCGCTTGGCCGGCTGAAGGCCCCTCCCTGCGTGGAGGTAGTTTTGAATGTACTAAGTGTAACCCCCACCCCAAGATCACCCTTCCTGCGAGAGGAGTAGTGCTGTACCCTTTACATTTTCAGGTCAAGCTACACCGCCGCGGCGATCGGGTGCATACCCTCGCCTCCCGGCGCGCCCTCGTCTCCGAACGGGATCGGTGTCTTCACACCGATCAGGTGAGCTTCTGGTACTACCCTTTGTAGCCTTATTCCTGCTAGCTTAGTATTGCTTTGATTGCTCGTCGGCGGTGAGAAGAGAGTTCGAATTTGCATGCTGGTTTGTTAGTGTCCACCGCGGACCGTGAGAGAGTGTCACCCAAACCCCGCCTTGCGGGCCAGCCACCCACGAAGTTGGGTATCCTAGACTCTTTGGAGTCAGCCGTAGCATTGTAAGTCCATTAGAACAATTGGGTCCCATCCCGGACCCTCATCATTATCCCCCGGACCCACCGGGTGAGCGTGTGAACCGTGTGAGCAAAAATCGTCGATTGTGAGAATCATTGAGTGCTTGTATGCTTGCGGGTCTAAGTCCTAGGGTCATATCATCCTCTTAGTGGTCTTTGGGCTGTGCCACATCAAGTGGTATCAGAGCGGTCATAGGCTTGTCCTTACAAGTCTAGTCTTGGGTCACACTAAGTCTTTCTTAGGTGCATTCGCACACCCTTGCATAGCCCACCCAACCTTGCATGACCACCCGTAGTGGAACTCATTATCAAGGCAATCCATCTTCTTCCAATAACACCATGAATCCCAATCCCCAAGGAAATCCCCCTCACAATGAGCATGAGCTTCCCGACCAAATGAGGTTTCTTGTGGACTACATGACCGAAATTATGGGAAGGCTTGACGGTATTACGGCCCGGCTTGAACAACTTGAGGAAAATAGACCTATTCCAAGGGAAGGAGATAGGAGAGATCCCCCTCCACATGTGGAGCCAGCCATAGGAGGACTCAACCTTGACCCCCCTCCCGAACCGGAAAGGGACCCACCCCCTAGAAGGAATGAGAGGCCTCCCCGGGACAACCCGGATGACCAACTAATGAGACTTGTGAAAGTCGATGCTCCCACTTTTGATGGATCTCATCATCCGAGCATCTACTTAGATTGGGAGGCAGCCATGGATCAATATTTTGATTGGTACCCAATGACCGAGGATAGGAAAGTCCGACTTGCAAAGATGCAATTAACCAAACTTGCCAAGACTCATTGGATGAATGTTGAAGCCTTAAGGATAGTTAGGAGGGAAGTTCCAATCACCACATGGGGGGCCATGAAAGACCAACTCAAACTCAAATATGTCCCACCCTCCTACCATCAAAACCTCTTAGATGAATGGCAAGCCTTGACTCAAGAAGGAAAGACCGTTATGGAATACATTGAAAAGTTTGACTACTACCTCCTCAAATGTGGAGTCCAAGAGGACCCCTCCGTCACACTCTCCCGCTTTAGGAATGGGCTTCAATTCCATATCAAAAAGGAACTATTCATGCGTCAAGTAACAACTTTAGAGCAAGCCTACCAAGTAGCTCGGGATGCCGAGAAATTCTCTCGGTACACGCGAATGGTTCCCCCTCGGGGAATGGACCCTAGAGCCATGGCACCTCGGGCCAACCCTCCACCACCCCAAAGAGGTCTCCTTCCTACACCCATGGGAACTCCTCCCACACGGGTCACCCCTCCTAATGCCAATCCACCATTCCGCCCCGCAAGTGGGCCCCTAAACACAACTCCCAATAGGCCCAATTCGACACCCACTCTCCCTCACACTAAGGTGACCCCAAACCATCAAAGTGGGCAGCAATGCTTTAGGTGTTATGGGTATGGACACTTTGCCAATCAATGCCCCACCAAGGGAGCATCAAACTTACTCATAGAGGAGACCAACCCCCAACCCCAAGCTGAATTTGAAGGAGAGATTGAGGTATATGAACCCTCTCTTGAATGGGAGGAGGAGTATGAGAACCACTACATGGAAAGCAACCAAGAACAACCTCCTCCACCCACCGACTCCCACCTAGGAGTGGTTAGATGCACCCTCACCCAAAACCAAGAGCATGATTGGAGGAGAAACACCATATTCTATACCTACATAAGGATGGGGAGCCATGTTAGGAAGGTCATCTTGGATAATGGAAGTAGTGTGAATGTGGTGTCACCCGACACCGTCAAACTTTTGGGCCTTACCACCTCCCCACATCCCCACCCATATAGGGTAGCATGGATTGATACCACCTCCATACCCGTTAGTGCCCGTTGCCTTGTCCCAATTACATTCCAATCCTATCAAGGCCAAGTGTGGTGTGATATCCTTCCAATGGAAGTTGGGAGTATCCTTTTAGGACGGCCTTGGATCTACGATGTAGATGCCACCTTCTTAGGAAGAACCAACGCTTGCATCTTCATTCATGAGGGGAAGAAGATCCAACTCAACCCATCTCCACCCCGCACTCTACCTAAGAAGGCCTCTCCCTCCCTTGAGGGACCCACTACCCTTCCCCCCATCCCAACACCAACAAACCCCACCCCATCAAGTCCTAGTCCTAGTAACATCAAAGAGCCTCCTAGGAGCCTACACCTTGTCACTAGGAAAGAGTTTGAGGAAGAAGTCAACCAAGGGGATCAAGTATGTGCCATTGTCATTTGTCTAGGGGAATCCACCCCAACCGACCCACACCCCCTAGAAATTCATCAACTCCTTAAGGACTTCCATGATGTATTTCCCGAGGAGCTTCCGGACAAACTACCACCTATGAGAGATGTGCAACATGCCATCGACCTCGTGCCCGGGGCTACCTTGCCCAACCTCCCACACTACCGACTCAACCCCACCGAGCATGCCGAGCTTCGGAGGCAGATTGAAGAACTCATCAAGAAGGGCTTCCTCCGAATTAGCAAAAGCCCTTGTGCCGTCCCGGCTCTTCTTACACCCAAAAAGGATGGGACTTGGCGCATGTGTGTAGATAGCCGAGCCGTCAACAAGATAACGGTCAAATATAGGTTCCCCATCCCTCGGCTTGATGACATGCTAGACATGCTAGCGGGAGCCACCATCTTCTCCAAAATTGATCTCAAAAGTGGCTACCACCAAGTCCGCATTAGGCCCGGGGACGAGTGGAAAACCGCCTTTAAAACTAAAGACGGTCTCTATGAATGGCTTGTTATGCCTTTCGGCCTTTCTAATGCACCAAGTACCTTCATGCGTCTCATGACCGAGGTCCTCCGGCCCTTCATTGGCATCTTTCTAGTTGTCTACTTTGATGACATCCTCATATATAGCCAATCCAAGGAAGCCCACCTCGATCACCTCAAACAAGTGTGCACCATCCTTAGGAAAGAGAGTCTCTTTGCCAATCCCGGGAAGTGTCATTTCTTGACCAATCAACTAGCCTTCCTAGGATTTATTGTCTCATCCCAAGGAGTATCCATGGACCCCGAAAAGGTCCAAGCTATTCTTGAGTGGCCCGAGCCCAAAACCATTCATGACGCCCGAAGCTTCCATGGGCTAGCCACCTTCTATAGGAGATTCATCCGGGGGTTTAGCACTATCACCACTCCTATCACGGATTGCCTCAAGAAAGGCACATTTGTTTGGACTAGGGCAGCCTCCAAAGCCTTCCTAGAGCTTAAAGAGAAAATGACCCAAGCCCCGGTCCTTTGCCTACCCGACTTTTCAAAGGTCTTTGAGGTCACATGTGATGCTTCCGGGGTAGGGATTGGAGGTATCCTTAGCCAAGAGGGTCACCCGGTAGCCTACTTTAGTGAAAAACTTTGTGAGGCTAGGACGAGATACTCCACATATGACAAAGAGCTTTATGCCGTGGTTCAATCCCTCCGGCATTGGAGGCACTATCTCCTACCCAAAGAATTTGTGATCTTCTCGGACCATGAGGCTTTGAAATACCTCAACACTCAACAAAAGCTCAATGCCCGCCATGCTCGATGGGTAGAATACATTCAAGCCTACACCTTTGTCCTCAAGAATAAGATGGGTAGTGAGAATCGCGCCGCCGATGCACTGAGTAGGCGGGTAGCCTTACTCTCCACTGTCCAAGTGGAAGTAACCGGATTTGAGAGGATCAAAGGAGAATACCCACATTGCCCCGACTTTGGGACCCACTACAACACCCTTTCTACCCAACCACTCAAGGAGTATAAGGGGTTCATACTTCAAGATGGATATCTGTTCAAAGGGGATAGACTTTGCATACCTAGGACTTCACTTAGGGACTTCCTAGTTTGGGAGTTACATAGTGGCGGCCTAGCTGGTCACTTTGGGGTCCACAAAACCATAGAGTTGGTTGAGAGGCAATTCCACTGGCCCAGTCTCAAGAAGGATGCGGCCCACATTGTGGGACAATGCCGCATATGTGCATCCGCCAAGCAAGTAAGACAAAACACCGGGCTTTACACACCTCTACCCATACCCGATAGACCATGGGAAGATTTGAGTATGGATTTCATTCTTGGCCTACCAAAGACCTTGCGCAAACATGATTCCATCTTTGTAGTGGTTGGCAGGTTCTCAAAAATGGCCCACTTTATCCCCTGTTCCAAGACCTCTGATGCCTCTAAGGTCGCCCGGTTATTCTTCGATGAGGTAGTCCGACTCCATGGGTTACCTAAGACTATTGTGTCCGATAGAGATGTGAAATTCACTAGTTATTTTTGGAAGACTCTATGGCACTTGATGGGGACCCTCCTCAAATTCTCCACTGCCTATCATCCTCAAACCGATGGCCAAACTGAGGTTGTCAACCGAAGCCTTGGGAACTTACTCCGATGCCTTGTAGGGGACCACCCTGGGAATTGGGATCTCCTCTTATCTCAAGCCGAGTTTGCCTACAATGATTCTGTCAATAGGTCCATAGGCAAGAGTCCATTTGAGGTAGTACATGGGTATAGGCCTAGAAAACCCTCAGATCTCATTCCCCTCCCCTCACATGCTAGAGTGTCAGTCTCAGCTGAGTCCTTTGCACAGCATATCAAAGAATTGCATGATGATATCCGCAAGCATATAGGGAAAAACAATGAGGCTTACAAAAGACGGGCCGATGCTCACCGGCGCCACTATGAATTCCAAGTGGGAGATCCGGTGATGGTGAGGACGGAGCAGCTCCTTCCCGGGCCTGCCTCCAAGTTGAGGGCACGAGGGTCGGGACCCTTTCGAGTTCTACGACGACTTGGCAGCAATGCCTATGAGCTTGACTTACCAGAGAGCTATGGGGTACACCCTACCTTCAACGTGGCGGACCTGGTACCCTACAAAGGCCCCGCGGTGGAACCCAGTCAGGAGCTTGAGCCTTTACCCCCCCTTATGAGAGACACCCCCGGAGGGACTCCACTTTCTAGCCTGAGAGACCGACAAGAGCAGGTAGAGGCAATACTGGATGAGCAGAGTATCATTACAAGGCACAGGGTGTATCAGCGCTATCTGGTTAGGTGGAAGAACCGTCCCCCGATCGAGGATGCATGGGTGAGTCGAGAGGATTTGATGCGCCTGGACCCCGGCATGTTGGAGCAGTACGACAGCCAGGCAGACCCATACTCGACAGGGTCGAGTTCTCCCCACCCCGGGGGATTTGATGAGGGCATCTCACGACACTCCCTCTAGTTTGGTCGTCTGCACACTCTTGATATGGTCTGATCATGGTCTCCACTTGTTATCTTCATTTTCCCAGTGTCATTTATGTATTTTCCTTTTATTGAGTCCTATCTTATGTATTTTCCTTTATTGAGTCATGTGGTTCTAGCCCATTTCCCTTATTTTGCTTAAACTGGGCCTTATGTCCTTAGTTATGGGCCCATAGGATTGAGTCTAGGATATGCTCGGTCTTTTGTCCATTGTCAAGGACATTTTGGTCATGAAAAGAGTGGTTGCCTATAAATAGGCCCCATCTCTCCACTTGTAGTCACTCTTGATGAATATTGAAAAAAACCACCTCTTATTATCTCTCAACTCTCTCTCTTACTCACTATATCTCTCAATCTCTCTCTCATTCTCTCTCTCCCCAAGGGGAGTTCGACCCTCCCTCTCTCTCCTCTTCCCCCCTCACTTACTCCAACCCCCAACCACCTCCACTACCTCACCCACCTCCATTAAGGCTCTCCCCTTCCCCATAGCCCTTCATTTACTTCCCCTCCTTGTCCCAAAGCAACTCTTCCACCTCCCAACACAATTCCCCCACTTCCCCACACAAATCCCACCACTTCCAAGGCCAATTTCGAATTTGAACCTTCCCTCCCATAGCCATTAGAATCATCTTGCCCCTTCTTCTCTCTTGGCCACCCCCTTCCCCACCTCATCTTCTTCTTCACATTCTTACCCTGCTTCAGGAAACAGAATTACAGCAACTTGCAGAGGAGGCCACGGTCACCCATCAACGACTCAGGGAGCAAGGCCTACATTTCCAGAATCATCTGCAAGCCAGCTTTCAAGGCGAGGTGGTTTCGTCGGCATCCGAGTTCGGTGCTGTCCGCAATCACCATTCTTCTCCGACTGCGCCGAACCTCTCAGATCCGGAGCCAGAGCTGCAGAGACGACTCACCCACGGCTAACCTTGAAGGAACCAGTTTTCAAGGTCTTCTAAAAAGTTCTTCCTCCCTCTGTCAGCGTCCAGGAACAGAAGGCGGAACCCCGTTCGGCATCCGACAACCAGAGTTACTATTTTTCTACCACAACCACGCCGGTCTGCCTCCTCACTGTCTGCACCGACCTCCGTCCACTTCTCTGGACACCCAGTTCATCTCCGACATCAGAAGACGTCCCCGTTTGTTTTGTTGCAAAGAAGACTCCTCCAAGATTCCAAAGAGTCCAGCGGTTCCAGGTTCGGAGCTCCGGAGCGATCGTGGTACCTTCTGCAACCTGCTGTTGCAGACAGAGCTCGACCAGCAACCAGAGCTGCATCCACCTTCCAGCCACCGGTGCGGTCAGCCCTGAGAATCATAGCTTCCCAAAAAATTCAAGCTTCATCCCCTATCAGTTGGCAAATGTTTGGCGTTGGTTTCGTCGCAATCCAAGCTTCGTGGAATTTTTAGCTGCCACAACACCGATCCACTGTCCAGAAAACCTGCAGGTGGGCAGAACCGGCGAAGCTCGGAATCTCGATCTCCTTTGCATTTCTCCCCACCCCGCTTGGCCGGCTGAAGGCCCCTCCCTGCGTGGAGGTAGTTTTGAATGTACTAAGTGTAACCCCCACCCCAAGATCACCCCTCCTGCGAGAGGAGTAGTGCTGTACCCTTTACATTTTCAGGTCAAGCTACACCGCCGCGGCGATCGGGTGCATACCCTCGCCTCCCGGCGCGCCCTCGTCTCCGAACGGGATCGGTGTCTTCACACCGATCAGGTGAGCTTCTGGTACTACCCTTTGTAGCCTTATTCCTGCTAGCTTAGTATTGCTTTGATTGCTCGTCGGCGGTGAGAAGAGAGTTCGAATTTGCATGCTAGTTTGTTAGTGTCCACCGCGGACCGTGAGAGAGTGTCACCCAAACCCCGCCTTGCGGGCCAGCCACCCACGAAGTTGGGTATCCTAGACTCTTTGGAGTCAGCCGTAGCATTGTAAGTCCATTAGAACAATTGGGTCCCATCCCGGACCCTCATCATTATCCCCCGGACCCACCGGGTGAGCGTGTGAACCGTGTGAGCAAAAATCGTCGATTGTGAGAATCATTGAGTGCTTGTATGCTTGCGGGTCTAAGTCCTAGGGTCATATCATCCTCTTTAGTGGTCTTTGGGCTGTGCCACATCATAGACGCTTGAATAGCTCTAACTCTTTCACTCTTGACCATCCCCTTCAGATTGAGTTCCCTCATCATCGGACTTACCTAAAAAGTATGGAAACATTGAGTGAGGGAACGCTCAGTAGGAAATTATATCTCAAGAACTAGCAAGGGGTTCAAGTAAATACACTTTCCATGAATGCACTATAGCTATGCATGCTCGTAAAACGACAAGATAGAGAGAGAGTATAACAATAAGATAGTAAGAAGAACTAGTCATGAACTTTTAAGAACTTATCAAGCAGATATCAAGACTTTCAAGCAAGTGTATTCATCATGTCATGTTGGAATTTTGGCTATCACGTTCAAGCACGCAAGTATGAAATTACCCTTTTTCGAGCCACGCAAGTCATGTGATATCAAGTCAAGTACAAGTACACAATTTGTGGAATGTTCAATCAAGCTAGTCATGCACTTCGGTATAATGTCAATACCGTGATCAATCAACTCCCATGGGCACAAGTACTTTCGGGTGCTCCTCCCAGGACCAGATCGGGCCCTATATGCGCAGGCATTAATCATATATTTTAACATCCACTTTTGTATATAGCCAATATGGAATTTCAAGGATAAAGCTTGTAGACACGTAGGATAGACTTTGATAGAATAGAGTCCAAAAATATGACACTTGACATAGTTAGGCGATAATAACGGTAAAATTACGATTATCGATAAAACTAGGTGGAATTGGTTCCCTAACTTGGGCACCATGACAAACAAGTATGGACATTCTTTATATAGAATTGAGGTCCACAAGAACATCAAGTTTAATATAGAATTGGGGTCTACAGGAACATAATAACAATGTTGATATAGAATTGGGGTTTACAAGAACATCATAACAATGTTGATATAGAACTGGGGTTTACAAGAACATCATAACAATGTTGATATAGAATTGGGGTTTACAAGAACATCATAACAATGTTGATATAGAATTAGGGTTTACAAGAACATCATAACAATATCATGCTTTACCCCGTTCATTAAGATAATTCTCATATCATACACATGGCATGACATGAGGGCCGGTATACCATGTTTCTATAGAGTGACATGGCAAAGATTGTGTAATGGGTTTTTATGGTACAACCTGCTCAGTCGGCCTTGAGGGAATCCAAGGCTCGAGGAGTCTTACGGAGGTCTCTATGACTAACTCGCTAGTCCAAAGGAACGGAATGTCCAATGGAGAGCTTGTATGTCAATGAGAGTTAAGGGGGTAACGTTAAAACATCATGAAACGTGGGACTATATTCACGGACTGGAATATAGTGCCGATATATATAGATATGTATATATATCAAACTCTCGGTTAACAGAAACAAGGGAAAACAGTAATACAGAAAATAGCGACTTTAGCCAAGTCATTAATTATCCAATTAACGCCTTACAGAGGGGCGTTTATTTACAAATTTGACGACTTATACAATAGTCGTCCCTTCAATATTTCTATTCTGCAGAAAATTAATATTCTAGAATTTTAACAAAAACGCGCCCTGGACAGGGGCGTTACTTTTCAATTAGCGCCCTGGTCTGGGGCGTCAGCTCAATAAGAGACGACCTAGACAAGGTCGTAAATTCAAGAATTTACCAATTTTCAGATAATAAAATTTCAGGAAAGAGGGTACATGATCATGACAGGAAAAATAGCAGGATTTCACAGGTATACTCATGCAATATATTAGATTCATTGTTACATAAATATTAAATTTTAAACATGGGTATTTATTAATTACATGCAATTGACGACTTCTGGGCAGGGCGTCAAAACAATAATTAGCGCCCTAGTGTGGGTCGCTTCTTTAAATTAGCGCCCTTGTCAAGGGCGTTTCTTTTTTGAAATTACATAGAAACCATCTGAAACCACAATAAAACTATATGCATGCACGACCGATGATATTATTAAGATCTTAAGCTAGTTTGGGCTACGATCTTGAGAAAACCTACCTTTCGTTGAAGATTAACTGGATGAAGAAACGGTACTCTGTTACGAACAGAGTATGATGTCTTGCAGGAGATAAAGGAGAGGCAGAAGATGAAGATGGACGAAGAATACCTGATCTTCAATCAAAAGGGGTGATCATCTTCACACCACAGGCAACCTGTAGAGGAAGAGGAAAGACGAACGATCATTATCTTCCTTAAACCATGACTGAAGGAAAAGAAGAACACTACCTGTTCTTCGTGCACGGCAGCAGCAGACGAACGCCAAAATAGCGATCAGGGCTTGATTAGGGAGTATTTATAGAGTTTTTAGGATCATACTGGAGTTATAGTTTGATTAAGGGTAGTATTGCCATGATAGAGTCCCTACTATATTCAACTTTCGACGTAGTTATCCAGAACTTACTCTGGATAGACTCCTGGGTCGAACGAAACTCGAACTGAATTAACGTCCTAAGTGAGGGCGTTAATTTAAATTGACGCCTTGTCAAGCGTCATTTCTTATGTGAAACGCGTCCATCTAGAGGGCGTCACTTATACTTGCCCCTTTTTATTTATGTTGGCCGCTGAGAATTGACGACCTCATCTGTTGGCGTCCTTTCTGGAATTCGCGCCTTGTATAAGGGCGTTTCTTCTTGAAGTAGCGCCTTGACCCAAGGCGTTATTTTCCTTCTGGCTGATTCTTATGCGTTTAGGCTTTCATCATCTATTTACTTATCTTTTATTTTAATTTGATTTATTTAAAAATCTTTTTTTTTTCCAGGGTTGCTACATCCTCCCCCACTTAAAAGAATTTGGTCCCCAAATTCCATAGTATGCAGAGTATATACCTTAAAATAATTCTGGAAATTGCTTCCTCATGAATTCCTCGGTCTCCCATGTGGCTTCATGATCGGAACTCTTATTCCATTGTACTTTTAGCATGGGAATAACCTTATTCCTTAGAGTACGTACTTCACGATCTAGTATCTTTATGGGCTTCTGTTCATATGTGAGATCCTTTTGGATAACTAAGTCTCCATGATCAATAATATGCGATGGATCGTGCACATACTTCTTCAACATAGATATGTGGAACACATTATGTACTCCGGACAATTGAGGAGGCAATGCGATGCGATAAGCAACCTCGCCAACTCTTTCCAGTATCTCAAAAGGTCCAATGAATCTTGGTGTAAGCTTGCCCTTAACACCAAATCTCCTTATTCCACGTCCAGGTGATATCTTGAGAAATACATGATCTCCGACTTGGAATTCAAGATCTCTCCTTCTAGTGTCAACATAAGTCTTTTGCCTAGACTGAGCTACTTGCAGTCTTTCTCTAATCAACTGTATCTTCTCGGTGGTATCCCTTACCATATCTGGACCTAATAGTTGTTTTTCTCCAACTTCGTCCCAGCATAAGGGTGATCGGCAACTCCTTCCGTATAAAGCTTCGAAAGATGCCATTTGTATACTTGCCTGGTAGCTATTATTGTATGCAAATTCAACTAGAGGCAAGTGATCATGCCAGCTTCCATCGACATCTATGATGCAAGCTCTGAGCATATCTTCAACCACCTGATTAGTTCTCTCGTTCTGACCATCCGTTTGAGGATGAAAAGCTGTACTAAAGTTAAGCCTTGTTCCCAACGAATGTTGTAGTCCCTTCCAAAAATGAGAAGTAAAACAGGGATCTCTGTCAGACACGATTGAAACAGGAATACCATATAATCTGACTATTTCCTTGATGTATAATGCAGCCAAAATATCAACTGACCATCGACTCTTTATTGGCAAGAAATGCGCCGATTTAGTCAATCGGTCAATAATAACCCATATTCCATCATGTCCTCCTTTTGATTTAGATAAACCCATGATGAAATCCATATTAATATTCTCCCACTTCCATTTGGGAATATCTAGAGGATGTAATTTTCCAGCAGGCTTTTGGTGTTCCGCCTTGACCTGTTGGCAAGTGAGACAACGTGATACATAGTCTGCTATTTCCCTTTTCATGTTGGGCCACCAAAAATTTCTCTTCATATCTTGGTACATTTTGGTCGATCCAGGATGAATCGTGTACCTTGATCTATGAGCTTCATCTAAGATCTTCTTCTTTAACTCGGGACAATCCGGTATGCAAGTTCTATTCCTGAACATTAATCTTCCTTCACAAATTTTTTGGAAATCAGATTGTCCTTCCAGTTTGCCTTTGATCTCTACTAATATTGGGTCATTATCTTGAAGTGCTTGTATTTCAGCTAATAGGTCTGGATGAATGCTTATATGAGATAATGTGACACATTGAAAGTCTGTGTCCATGCTTATATTGAGTTCAGAGAATTGCTCCAGCAATTTCCATTCTTGAATCATACAATTGGCTAACAGTGCTCTCGGCTTTCGACTAAGGGCATCTGCTACATGGTTACCCTTTCCGGGATGATATTGTATATTGAAGTCGAAGTCCTTGAGATATTCTAGCCAACGTCTTTACCTCATATTTAGTTCCTTTTGTGAAAAGAGATACTTGAGACTCTTGTGATCAGAGTATACAGTAAACTGTACTCCGTAAAGATAATGTCTCCATATTTTGAGTGCAAATATCACCGCGGCCAATTCTAGGTCATGGACGGGGTAGTTCTCTTCATGCTTCTTCAATTGACGAGAAGAATAAGCTATAACCTTTCCTTGTTGCATTAGAACACATCCGAGGCCAATGCCAGAAGCATCAGTGTATACCTCGAATTTCTCTCCTTCCATTGGTAAAGCTAAGACAGGAGCTGTAGTAAGATGATCCTTGAGAGTTTGGAAGCTTCTTTCACATTCCTCACTCCATTCATAACGGATCTCCTTGCGAGTTAACCTCGTAAGTGGTACGGTGATTTTAGAGAAATCTTTGATGAATCGCCTGTAATAGCCAGCAAGACCTAAGAAACTTCGGATCTCGCTAGCATTGGTCGGTCTTTCCCAATTTCTTACAGCTTCAACTTTTGATGGATCTACTGATAAGCCATCCTTTGATATAACATGTCCAAGAAAAGTCACTTCCTCAAGCCAGAATTCACACTTGCTGAGTTTTGCATATAATTGGTTTGTCCTCAATATTTGTAATACAATCCTCAAATGCTCCTCATGCTCTTCCTTAGTCTTGGAATAAATTAATATATCATCAATAAAGACCACCACGAATTGATCCAAATAAGGCCTGAATATACTATTCATTAACTGCATAAAGGCAACAGGGGCATTCGTTAGTCCGAAAGGCATAACAAGAAATTCATAATGGCCATACATGCTTCTGAATGCAGTCTTATGAATGTCATCATCCTTGATTTTTAGTTGGTGATATCCTGACCTGAGATCAATTTTGGAAAAATACTTGGATCTAGATATTTGATCAAATAACTCATCGATTCTCGGCAGTGGATACTTGTTCTTGATAGTGAGATGATTCAACTGTCGATAGTCGATGCATAGTCTCATGGATCCATCCTTCTTCTTTACAAATAGCACAGGCGCTCCCCACGGGGAAGTACTCGGTCTAATGAATCCTTTCTTAAGAAGTTCCATTAATTGCTCCTTTAACTCCTTGAGTTCAGCAGGGGACATTCTATAAGGTGCCTTAGAAACAGGTCCAGCACCAGGGACTAAGTCGATGGTGAAGGCCACTTCTCTTTGTGGGGGTAATCCAGGCAAATCTTTCGGAAACACATCCGGAAATTCTTGCACAACTGGGATATCTTCTATCTTGGTTTCCTTAGCCTCCTTAATCGTGACAAATGCAAGGAAAGATACACATCCTTTCCTTATTAGCTTGCTAGCTCGGAGAGCCGAAATAAGAGGTGACTCGCTCCGACTCTTAGGGCTAGAATAGACTAGTTCTGGAAAGTCCTTGAAAGTAACCTTGCTATTGCGGCAATCGACTGTTGCCTGGTATTTGGATAACCAATCCGCTCCCAGTATGACATCATACTTCTTTAGATCTAAACATATGAGATCGATAGGAAGATTTCTTCCTTTTACCAACATTTCACAATTTTAATAATGGTGAGTAATATCGGTTTCGTTTCCGAGAGGAGTAGATAAAATTATTTTCATCCATTCCGGTTCCATAGGTAGTGGGTTAGCAAACTTCTTGGAAATAAAAGAATGTGATGCACCCGTATCAAATAAGACATGTGCATACTTGGAACAAACTTTCAGTGTACCTTCTACTAGTCTGCCTTCTTCTTCTTCGGTCTCCTTAATTGCGTGAAGATGAGTGTTCTTGGTTATCGGGCGCTTTCCGTCGCTGGTTTGATCATTAAGTAATAGGCAATCGGGAATCCGATGATCACGGCTCTCACAACAGAGACATGCTCCAAGTTTCCTCCAGCATTCTTCGGCTTTATGTCTAGCCTTGTCACAATGCTTGCATATTATATTCGAAGGTGTAGTAGTGATAGAGAAGGGCTTGGTCTTCTTAAATTTTTGGTCTTGAGAAGAAGTACCTCCAGTGCTAGGCCTTTTCTTGAAGTTGGGTTTAAAGGAACCCGAACTTGTAACTTGTTCCTTCTGATCCTTCCCACGGATTCTATCTGATAGCTCCATGGCATCTTCTAACAATTGAGCGCGGCGTACTATCTCTGAGTAGACCTGAATATCCATTGGCGCCAGCTGGGTAATATATTGGGGCCTGAGCCCATTAAGGAACCTCCTAACTTTCATCTTCTCGGTGCTAACTAAGTGCTTAGCATACCGAGATAATCTAGAGAATTGTGCCTCGTACTCCGCCACCGATAATGACCGTTGCTTGAGTGCGGCAAATTCAGTAGCTTTCTTCTCTTGGACTCGGTCTGAAAAATATTTATTGTTGAAATGTTCAACAAATTCTTCCCAAGTAATTTGGTCTTGATTTATAGTAGCTTCGACTGACTCCCACCAGCATCGGGCATCCCTTTCTAGTTGGAAAGTAGCTAATAAGACTTTATCTTGATCCGTGCACTGCATAACACGGAATATACGCTCCGTCTCCCTGATCCAGTGCTCTGCATCATCCGGATCAGTAGAACCCATGAATTTGGGAGGGTTCATGTTCTTGAAGACTTGGTGGAGACTTCCGGCTCGTTGTGCACCTCCCTGTGCTACTTGTTGCAGCACTTGGGTCATGTCTTGGAGTGTACGCTGCATGTTGTGCCACTAAGCACGTTCGGCAGCCATTATCCTACAATTACCATAACTATGTTAGTATATACTCGCGTTAAGGGCTTTTAAATTTTGATGTTAACTCAACCCTTGGTTCTACCCAATCTCACTGGTTAAAGGTTTGAACCTATCCTTGGACTTGGGTTTTTCTAGGAATTGAATACCCTAGGCTCTGATACCACAATAACTATCATGCCCCGAGCGCGGAAGATACCCGGAGATGCGCGATGAGTTTATATCAATCATGTCAATCAGAGTAGTAGTGTATTCGACACAAAGACAGAGTGCGCAAATATAAAGATAACCCAATCCATTAATTCCTTTAATAAGAATATGTCTATTACAAACCCTTGCAAATACTAGACTCAATAAAAATAAAAGAAAGGTACAATTCTGACTCAAGAAAATATAGATAAGACAGGACTGATGGACGCTTGAATAGCTCTAACTCTTTCACTCTTGACCATCCCCTTCAGATTGAGTTCCCTCATCATCGGACTTACCTGAAAAGTATGGAAACACTGAGTGAGCGAACGCTCAGTAGGAAATTATATCTCAAGAACTAGCAAGGGGTTCAAGTAAATACACTTTCCATGAATGCACTATAGCTATGCATGCTCGCAAAACGACAAGATAGAGAGAGAGTATAACAATAAGATAGCAAGAAGAACTAGTCATGAACTTTTAAGAACTTATCAAGCAGATATCAAGACTTTCAAGCAAGTGTATTCATCATGTCATGTTGGAATTTTGGCTATCACGTTCAAGCACGCAAGTATGAAATTACCCTTTTTCGGGCCACGCAAGTCATGTAATATCAAGTCAAGTACAAGTACAAGATTTGTGGAATGTTCAATCAAGCTAGTCATGCACTTCGGTATAATGTCAATACCGTGATCAATCAACTCCCATGGGCACAAGTACTTTCGGGTGCTCCTCCCAGGACCAGATCGGGCCCTATATGCGCAGGCATTAATCATGTATTTTAACATCCACTTTTGTATATAGCCAATATGGAATTTCAAGGATAAAGCTTGTAGACACGTAGGATAGACTTTGATAGAATAGAGTCCAAAAATATGACACTTGACATAGTTAGGCGATAATAACGGTAAAATCATGATTATCGATAAAACTAGGTGGAATTGGTTCCCTAACTTGGGCACCATGACAAACAAGTATGGACATTCTTTATATAGAATTGAGGTCCACAAGAACATCAAGTTTAATATAGAATTGGGGTCTACAGGAACATCATAACAATGTTGATATAGAATTGGGGTTTACAAGAACATCATAACAATGTTGATATAGAATTGGGGTTTACAAGAACATCATAACAATGTCATGCTTTACCCCGTTCATTAAGATAATTCTCATATCATACACATGGCATGACATGAGGACCGGTATACCATGTTTCTATAGAGTGACATGGCAAAAATTGTGTAATGGATTTTTATGGTACAACCTGCTCAGTCGACCTTGAGGGAATCCAAGGCTCGAGGAGTCTTACGGAGGTCTCTATGACTAACTCGCTAGTCCAAAGGAACGGAATGTCCAATGGAGAGCTTGTATGTCAATGAGAGTTAAGGGGGTAACGTTAAAACATCATGAAACATGGGACTATATTCACGGACTGGAATATAGTGCTGATATATATAGATATGTATATATATCAAACTCTCGGTTAACAGAAACAAGGGAAAACAGTAATACAGAAAATAGCGACTTTAGCCAAGTCATTAATTATCCAATTAACGCCTTACAGAGGGGCGTTTATTTACAAATTTGACGACTTATACATTAGTCGTCCCTTCAATATTTTTATTCTGCAGAAAATTAATATTCTGGAATTTTAACAAAAACGCGCCCTGGACAGGGGCGTTACTTTTCAAATAGCGCCTTGGTCTGGGGCGTCAGCTCAATAAGAGACGACCTAGACAAGGTCGTAAATTCAAGAATTTACCAATTTTCAGATAATAAAATTTCAGGAAAGAGGGTACATGATCATGACAGGAAAAATAGCAGGATTTCACAGGTATACTCATGCAATATATTAGATTCATTGTTACATAAATATTAAATTTTAAACGTGGGTATTTATTAATTACATGCAATTGACGACTTCTGGGCAGGGCATCAAAATAATAATTAGCGCCCTAGTGTGGGTCGCTTCTTTAAATTAGCGCCCTTGTCAAGGGCGTTTCTTTTTTGAAATTACATAGAAACCATCTGAAACCACAATAAAACTATATGCATGCACAACCGATGATATTATTAAGATCTTAAGCTAGTTTGGGCTACGATCTTGAGAAAACCTACCTTTCGTTGAAGATTAACTGGATGAAGAAACGGTACTCTGTTATGAATAGAGTATGATGTCTTGTAGGAGATAAAGGAGAGGCAGAAGATGAAGATGGACGAAGAATACCCGATCTTCAGTCAAAAGGGGTGATCGTCTTCACACCACAGGCAACCTGTAGAGGAAGAGGAAAGACGAACGATCATTATCTTCCTTAAACCATGACTGAAGGAAAAGAAGAACACTACCTGTTCTTCGTGCACGGCAGCAGCAGACGAACGCCAAAATAGCGATCAGGGCTTGATTAGGGAGTATTTATAGAGTTTTTAGGATCGTACTGGAGTTATAGTTTGATTAAGGGTAGTATTGTCATGATAGAGTCCCTACTATATTCAACTTTCGACGTAGTTATCCAGAACTTACTCTGGATAGACTCCTGGGTCGAACGAAACTCGAACTGAATTAACGTCCTAAGTGAGGGCGTTAATTTAAATTGACGCCTTGTCAAGCGTCATTTCTTATGTGAAACGCGTCCATGTAGAGGGCGTCACTTATACTTGCCCCTTTTTATTTATGTTGGCCGTTGAGAATTGATGACCTCATCTGTTGGCGTCCTTTCTGGAATTCGCGCCTTGTATAAGGGCATTTCTTCTTGAAGTAACGCCTTGACCCAAGGCGTTATTTTCCTTCTGGCTGATTCTTATGCGTTTAGGCTTTCATCATCTATTTACTTATTTTTTATTTTAATTTGATTTATTTAAAAATCTTATTTTTTTTCCAGGGTTGCTACATAAGTGGCCGAGCCTGGCAAGCTTCGAGTGTCTCATCATCGGGTAACTCAGTCCCTAGCATGTCATTTTCCGGCACAAGATGCTCTGCGAAGAAATCAGCCACGGCCTGTCCTTTTATCGCCCTCTGGGGTGTGTAGGTAATATCAAATTCCATCAGGATCACTGCCCATTTGCCCAACCGGCCCTTCAGTACTGGCTGAGTCAATATGTATTTGAGCGGATCTGCTGCAGATATCAACCTGACTTCATGTGACAACATATAGTGTCAGAGCTTCTTGACAGCAAAGACTAGTGCCAATCATGTCTTTTCTATGTAACTGTAGTCTTCTTCAGTTCTAATCAGCCTCCTACTCAAGTAGTACAAGGCTTGCTCTTTGCCTCCTTCATTTATCTTTGCCAGCATTGCCCCCAGGGAACAGTGTGTGGCCGCGATATACAGTATCAAGGGCCTGCCCTTAATTGGTGCTTCCAGCACTGGAGGGGTCTTGAGATATTCTTTCAACTTCTCAAAGGCTTCCTGACATCCATTGTCCCAGAGGAACGCTACATCTTTCATCATGAGCTTGTGAAAGGGGTGGCATCTTCCCGACAGATTCGATATAAATCGTCGGATATAGGCCAAACGCCCTTGCAGAGATCTTAGCTCGGGCAGACTCCTTGGTGGAGGGAGCTCCTGGATAGCCTTAATCTTGGATGGGTCGATTTCAATGCCCCTATGTCGGACAATAAACCCGAGGAATTTTCCACTGGACACGCCGAAGGCACATTTCATAGGATTCATCTTGAGTTCATATTTGCGCAGCCTCTGGAATACTATCCTCAGGTCTTGCAGATGGTCTTCTCTTCTGCTAGTTTTTACTACCAGATCATCAATGTAGCACTCTACTTTCTTGAAGAGCAAATCATCAAAGATCTTTGTCATAGCTCTTTGGTAGGTAGCGCCGGCATTCTTGAGGCCAAACGGCATTCTTTTGTAGTGGAATATCCCCTTCGGAGTGCGGAATGTAGTGTGCACTCTGTCTTCTTCAGCAATCCAGATCTGGTTGTATCCGGATGACCTATCCATGAATGACAGGGCTTCATGACCAGTAGTCGCATCGATCATCACTTCACTGATTGGCACTGGGAAATCATCTTTCGGGCAAGCCTTATTAAGGTCCCGGAAATCAACACATATTCTGATCTGCCCATTTTTCTTCTTTACAGGCACTATATTGGCTAGCCACGTAGTATACTGATTTTCTTCAACGAAGCCTACATCAATCAGCTTGTCGACCTCTTTATTAATTTGATTTATCAACTCAGGGCGCATTCTCCTGGGCGGCAACTTTACGGGGTTAGCCTCTGGGTTTATTGCCAACCGGTGCTGTGCCACATCAGAACTCAGTCCCGGCATTTCATCATATGTCCATGCAAAGCAATCTCGGAATTCTTTCAAGAACTGTATATACTGTTCCCTGGCAGCTGACTCCAGCAGTGCACTGAGGAATGTCAGCCTTGGCTCATCTGCTGTCCCCAGATTTATTTCTACAAGCTCATCAACGGTGGCCTGACCCCCATCTTCAACTTCGGGCGGGGCTTCTTGCAAGTCAATAAAGCCTCCCGGGATATAATCCTCTTCGATCTCATGATTTTTGGTTCCGTCATACTGGTCATCGGCGGATGTTGGCTCATCATATAAGGCTGATACTATTGGATTCTGTTCGGTCTGCCCCGAGGGTGTGACCGGTTCAGCAGGAAACCCAAAGGTGGACTCCTCCGCCCCTAGAGCTTCTTCTGGTGCAGGCCCCCCTGAGAGATCATCATTCTGTAGGGCCCGAACTTCTTCTAGAATGCGCTCAAACTCCAGGCATTCTCTTAGCTCATTGGCTATTTGGTCTTCATCCGGGGTTCCCGTATCAAACTTTGCTTCAGCATGGAACAGATCCTCTTTGCAAGGTAGGTCTTTCCAGCACCAACCTTTCTTTGTTTCATCAGATGTCCCCGTCTCCGGCTGACTGTCTGGGGCTTCATCTTCCGAGGGGTACTTGTCATATCCCACCTCGGGAGGGTATTCATGCTGGTAGGAGGCAGAGATGACGTCCACCTCGGCTTCATAGTATTCTTTAAGGGTATAACCCAATCCCGGGTGCTGAGTGATCTTCCTCAGTTTTTTATTATCCCGGGGCAGATCCCATAGCTCCTGGAACGCCTTCTTTTGGGCAACAGGTTGCAATGATGGCATCTGCATCTTAGAGAACATCTGCGAAACCCGTTGGGTAGTATAGTCCAAGCCCGTGATCGGCACCATCCAGTTTGCAGATTCTTCATGGACCATGCAGTCTTGATCATCGTCTTCGACTGGCTCCCCGGTGTAGAATATGATAGGAGGCTCGCAGAAGCGAGGGACCTCCATAGTTTTTAATGGTAGCACCGTCTGGTATTCTATGCTGGCAATGGGCTTGACTAAACCCTGCGGAACCCCCACCTGTATGTACTTTTCTTTCATTTCTTCGTCAGTACCATCTGGGTGGATGCTAGGAGGGGTGATCCGAGCAAAGTCACCAACATAAGAAATGTGAGATACTTCATGTTTCTTAATATAGCCCCTTGGTGGCGGTGGAGACCAATTTCTTGCCTTCGTCACCGGCTTCTTCTGGCTGACCACAACCTCTTTCTCTTCACCCTTTTGCGACACCTCCGTGTAGTAGGATGCATCGAGCATGTGACACTCGAATACTTCGAAGGGATGCAGATCCGCAAACACCCTTTCTTCTTTTCCTTCGTGGCAGTATTTAATACACTGATGCAGCGTGGACGGCACTATCTGATATTCATGCAGCCACGGTCTCCCCAGCAGGGCCTTATATGTGGTGTTGGAGTCGATTACATAGAATCGCACCATGGTAGTGAGGTCCCCCAATGTGAGGTTGAAATCAGCCACCCCAAGGGGCGTCTCACATTTCTGGTTGAATCCCGCAATTTTCATGTCTCTGACCTTGGTAAGCTGCAGATCAAAGTAATATTTTTGGTAGATCCGATATGGGAGAATGTTCACAGCAGCCCCGGGATCTATCAGTATCCTGCTCAGTGGCTGACAGTTCAGGGAGCCCCTCATATACAGCGGCCTGTTATGGCAGGAATTTGGAATCAGCATATCAACCTCTGTGAATGTGACTGATGGCCCAGAATTCACTTCTGTCAAGAGTGCTTCATACTGTGCCGGTGACTGCAGGGCATCAACAATTGCTTGGCGAGCCTCTTCACTCAGGGAGAGAATCTCCCAGATGGAGAATCTGGTAGGGAGCTTCTTTAGCATTTTCATGATCCGACTGCCCACCCGGACATTAGACAGTCTCATTTCTTCCGCCCATCGGGGCTTTGGAGGTTCATGTGGTGCCCGTGGCCTCTGCTGCCCAGTGCTAGTTTCATCCCCTGGACTGATCTCTTGGGGGGCTTCTTCTATAACAACGGCCCCTGGTGCCGTCGGAGAGTTATCCTCCTCTTTCTCATTCTGCTTGTAGGCTACAGATGCCAACTGCTGAGGTCTCTTGCCTTTATCTGGCCCAGCCTGTATCGACTGCCCATTTTCCAGACTGGATAGAAATTCCAGAAATGTTGGAATTTGACCTCCCTTCTTCTCTTCTTGGTATAAGCTAGCAGGGGGAGGAATCTGGACACCCCGCACCTCTGGTTCAGGAATCTGGTAGGGTTTTTCCCCTCTGAACATAATGTTATGATTGGATAGTGGTGGGCGCCCCCACCTTCTTCCGGAGCGTGTTGCATGTGCTGAGGTTGAGGCCTCGGCATGGTTGGCTTCTAGCGGGGCATTTGATGTTTCATCCTCATTGTTCTCCCCGGGCGAGGTAAAGAGTGCCGACAGGGTGTTGCATTGTACTGTCACGACTCTCTTTTCCTTTTGGCATTTAGACCATCTCTTCTTTTTCTGGGAATTTAGCTTCTTTGGTTCTTGCCCCCAGAAAGGCTCAGCCTCATCTTTTCCCTGTTCTGCCCCCAGTTGCTCTTTAATTTTCAATTCTTCGAGCTGTTCCCAGAGTATACAGTCTTTCACCAGCAGGTGCCCGGGCTTTTTCTGTTCATATTCATCGAGCCCATTAATATACTGCTGTAAACGCCTGGCCGCAAGACTTACTTCCTTATGTGCAGGTAGGAGGACTTGTCTTCTCCGATTATGAGTGGGGATCCGGATGACTGGCCCTATTTCAGCTGTGTGCCATACTGGCTTTACTGGAGGTGGTTTGGGCCTTGGTGTGACACCGCCGATAACTGCTCCACTGGTATTGGCTGCGGGAGTTTTCTTTCTATTCTTTATTGGCTTTATCTGCCACCCTTCTTGACCCTTCAGCGGGGTGAGGAAGCAAGCTTCATAAGTATGCCTGGTGCATTCT
The DNA here is from genome assembly GCA_022559845.1 of Amorphophallus konjac. NCBI lineage: Eukaryota > Viridiplantae > Streptophyta > Magnoliopsida > Alismatales > Araceae > Amorphophallus > Amorphophallus konjac. Next base: position 156,537,218 of record CM040126.1, read on the forward strand.
TCGACGGCTTCCTTAGGCAGCTGCTGGTAGACTGAAATCAGACGAGGTGGCTCTACCTGGTAATCTCCCAGCTGTAGCTCGCCCTTTTTGACCATGCCTTTCATAATATCTTTGAAGACGTAACAATCTTCAATTGCGTGCCCCAGCGCACGGTGATATGGACAGAACAGTGGATCACCTTTCTTTGCCGCGTCCTCGGGTCTCTTTGGCTCAGGCAATGTTACCTTGTTGAACTTGTATGCCCAGTTGAATAGTGCGGCTGTCTTATGTTTCGGGAAAGAGTATGACTTTCTCATTTTGTTTCTCAGAGAGACCTTATCTTTTCTTTCCGCTGTGTTTGCTGGCGGGGGAGCTTCATCTGCCCCCTTCTTCCCTTTCTGTTGCTCGAAGGTTCTGAAATCGACGGTGTTAGCCTCAAAGTGCGATGGTCGTCGATCATTATATTTACCTTTCGGCACAGTTGGAGCATTGGCCGTCAGACGCTTGGACAGGAACGTCTCGACTTCCGCCACTATATTATTCAGCCGGTCAAATGTTCTGACATCTGCACCAATCATCTTTTCCAGTACCTCTCTCCTGAGGCTCTGCTTACATATTTGCACTGCATCTTCTTGATGAGGAGGTCTTCTACATCTCATAGCTAAGTTCCTCCACCTTTTGATGTAGTCCAGTGCTGTTTCATCTTGCTTTTGCCTGGTTGCATATAGTTCTGCTATTGTAATTTCTATTTCTGTGACGTGAAATCTGTCGCGGAACTTTCTTTGCATATCAGGCCAATCGGCCACTGACCCAGCCGGCAGGCTTGAATACCATTCAAAGGCTATCCCGGTGAGGGATGAGCCGAAGAACTTAAGCAGATAAGCTTCATCGGCTGCCAAGTCACCCATAATGGTGGTATAGTAAGCTATGTGCTCCCTGGGAGAGCCATGGCCATTAAAATTTTCAAACTTCGGTGGCTTACTGATGCCTGGCGGTAGTCTCTTAGCAGCATACTGGGGAGGATACGGTACCTTGTACACATCGTAGGTACTAGCATCATCACCAGTCTTCTCAGATAGCTTCATTTCCACAATCATTTCAATCATCAACTTGTGGGCTATGGCTGGATCTATGTTTTCCGGGAAGAAGTGAGCTTGTTGCTGACTGTAAGGAGCTGTCATCACAGTTGCGCGCAAGGTGGGCACGGTGGGCTGTGTCTGAGACACAGAGGGCTGAGTTGCTGTTTGCTATAGAACAGGTGGGCTCGGTGCTTTGCCCTTATCGGCCGGGAGAGGATTAGCTGGGATAGCCATTTCTGTTGAGCTGGAGGTCTGCCCCACAGGCTCGACTTGCTTGGAGACCGGTGTAGCTTCATGCCTCTCATTTAGCTGTCTTCTGAGAGCATTGATCTCTTGTTGATATCTTCTAAACATCATTTGGATCATGGGATCCATGGTTGACGGGATCTGTATCTCTTCTGAAGTCCCTTCAACGTCATCGACGAAGGGATTATCTTCATCTTCTGCTGTCACCACATTAACTATCATAGTGGTGATCTTGCGGACTTCATCATCAGTCTTTATTTTCTCTTTGGCCGCCTGACTTCTCCTCGTGATGGGGCCTGGTCTGGTTGCCAGTCTGAGCAGTTCATCTGGCTGAGTCGGTAACATATCCTGCCCTTTGACAAGTCAGGCCATATTGCAGGCGAAGATATGCATCTTCTCCCTCTTCCTATAGACTTTCCGTTTCACCTGGTCGGGGTATTTGAGCCGGTCAAAGACCGATATTCTTTCTTCAGCTTCTTGCCCGTGCAGGTCTTCTCTCCCATACCCGGCTCTGTGGCCTTCTTCATAATCATTAGAATCAGAGGAGGAGACTCTGATCATTGCTTCTTGAAAGGCTTCTTCTTCTTCATCTATGGTGCCTAAGGCACGGGATAATCTTTGCTGCCCGAGGGAAGAATTCCCCAGGTAGTGAAAGTAGTCTTGAACCACTTGTTTCATCTCCTCTTGGCTGTGTCTTTGTAACTCTAGTCGGGGCATCAGTCTTTCCTGACCTTTCCGCTGACAAGCCAGTCTTGCCACCTGAGCAGTCAGATGTTCGGCTTTGGAGTATTTGAATATGTCGGCATGTCTAGCACAGGCTCTCGGTCTTCTTGAAATGGCAGCAGTGACTGGTTCACTCATTATCATTTTCTCTTCCTCCCTGAACCTTCTGCTCCCATCCTGGCGGCGGTTGGCAGCAACATCATAGTTCTCCCTTTCCCATCTTTTGCCCCCGGCCATGGGGTGGGTGACCATGCGGTCTTCTTTTTTCTCATATCTTCTGCCCCTCATCCTGGGGCGAGTAGCAGTCATATTTCTTCCTTCATTCTCTTTCTCATCTCTCCTACCCCGAGCCCTGGGGTGAACAGCAACAACATCTCTTTCGTCTTTTCTTTCTCCTCTTCTGCTCCCTGCCCTAAAGCGGGCAATAGCAGCATCAGCAATTTGTTCTTCATCTTGAGTTGGGGCCCATCTATGGATTTTCTTCGACCGCTAGATCTGCCTGAATCTGGGCGGCTTTGGTGCCAGTGGCCTTCTATCTCCATGTTCCATGTCGGCCCTCCTAGCAGTCAGTACTCGGAACCTATTGGTGGTAGGTACCATTGGGACGATCACATCTGGCTTGACCTCCCTTGGGCAACCATTGAGGTTCGCCCGGATATCTCCAATCAGCATCGTCTTCCCTGAGTTGGACATCGGACGACCCGCAGCAATAGATCGGGCTCTCCGGTCGGATCTTCCTCCTTTTCCGGTAGCAGCAGAGGGTGCGCTTCTCCTTGCCTCGTGATGGACAAAGCAGGACACGACCCCAGGAGTATCCTTCATCACCGGGTTCTTCTTGGGACCGGTAGCTTGCGGAGACTTCTCGACAACAGCTTTTGGTGCCTGGTTGTCAATCTCGAGCATATCAGTGAAAATGAGGCCCAAGCAATTGGGCATTCCGACAGCAGGCGGCATCGATCCGAATGAAAGAGGTACCGCCAGGTAGCCTTCTCGAACATGTGCCTCGACCGCTTGCTGGTCAAAGCACACGGACATGATTCCAGCCATCATCCTAGCTTCCTGAAAATAGAGAAAGCACACAGAATTAGAAATTTGAAGGGGGGGGGGCATCGGGCCTCCTATTTTGGCGTAGAGATGAAGGGAGACTCGGTCCCACCGGGCGTGCCAGACTTGTGGGAATGGTTTTATTCATCATTTATTTATTATTTTTGTTGTTGTGTTGTTTATTGGTTTATTGGTTGGTTTGTTAGGCGTGCCAGTCACCGGAGTGACGATTTATTATGCGCTCGATTTGACTCAATCAGTCGATTGTGAAGTCCGAGTTGGGACCGGAAGTCCGTCATACCATAAAGGTTATGACGTTAATTACGCCCTTCCTAAGAAGGACAACCCTTGATTAAACGCCAAAATAGGGGGGGGGCCCTCGGGGTGGTTAGAAAAAAATGACAGTGCATAATATTGAAGCTCTTGTTATTCTAAAAAGGTGATTGAATAGACGACAAATTATTAAATCAGCATGACCCCTTTGTGTGGGTCATACCGGGCAGAGATAAGACACCGTCCACGCAGTGGCGGGGCGGGGCCTGGATGATCATCGGAGACATGTCCCCTTTCACGTTTCTCATCCGGCCAAGGGCCTCGAGGTATTTGTATCCCCCGAAGAATTGAGCCAGACGGAAGGCGTATGATACACATTTTCCGGGGCTTATCAGGGTTAAAGCGTCAATCGACATTTCAGCAGCATTTCCCCTTTATCTGGATCAAGCCCAGGGGGAAATAGGCTATCACCCACGGAGTGCGGGGATGAAAGCCGAGAGAGAGGGAGGTGCCGAACCTCCTGAATTACATATGTCTATCATGGGGCGATGTTCGATTTTCCCTTAGGGAAGCCGGTGGAACTCATGTAGTGGCAGAGCCCTCCCGAGCTAAAGGGGTTATTCATGAATCCGATACGGGACGGTGGAACATAAGGGAGTCCGTCCCCCTTTAGATTTATCCCCGGGACCGGTCTGGTGACTCATGGGTATCCCTGAGTAAGTCTGATCAAGCTATCGGAGGCCCAATTGGATGGCAAGATAGGTTCTCGGCGCAGCTCAAGTTGGATGGGATTGCCGGCGCAAAGGCAAGGTGGAAGAGGGGTTCTCGGCGTAGCTCAAGTTGAGACGGAGTTCCCGGCATGCCCAAGAGATGGGTTCTCGGCGCGCCCAGGAGATGGGGTTCTCGGCGCAAGAAGGCTTGCGCCGAGAACTATTTACCTATTCTACTGTTCGTGGCGCCGGGATGGGTAAGAGACGACGCCGAGATGGTTTTGAATGGTTTCCGGAGCCCTGTTCCTGGGTCTCCTGATGATTCAGGCCAAGGTAGATGGGTTCTGTGGGGTCAAAGTGGATCAGTTCATCAGATTGGAACTGGATTAGGTTTAGGCTCCAAAGGAAGGCCAGGGTCGAAGAGGATTTGGGGAAATCAGGGTCTAGAGAATCCCTGTCACCAGTGTAGTGCAAAGTCCCGGGGACAGCTTAATATCATCTTTCATCATCCTGGGAGAATTTTGGCAGCACCTCCCCTGGACTTAGAATTTGCCAGGGAATGATAGACAATCACCCACGGAGTGACGGGGTGAAAGCCAAAGAGTAGGGGGGGTACTGGACCCCTGACCCATGTACGCGCTTGCAGCACCATCTTAATATCCCTTTTGAGACCATTGAAGCCTGTGCAGTGGCAGGGCTTCCTTGGTTCGTCAGGTTATAAAAATAGATCGAACCCCAGGGGGGCATGTAAGGGGGATGGTTATCCCCATTGATTTTTATCCTTGAGGTGCATATGATGACCCGGGATGTCCCTCGACAGAATACAGGGTTACATTGAGTGGATTATAGGGGTATCTGTATGGTTTCTTGACTGGTGGCAGGAGGTTTTCGTCTGGGGTTCAAGGGATGGAGCATTCATAGCCTAAAGGGGCTTACGGCACAAGGGGGTAGTTCCCGGCGCAAGAACCACTGCGCCGAGAAGTGTTCTTCACAAGGCACTATTCTGGGCACCGAGAAGCTGGGACAGGGAGTTCCCGGCGCACAAACAACCGCGCCGGGAAGGTTTCTTCAGGGGTTACTGTTCTTGGCGCCGGGAAGGTTCCGGGTCTCTGTTTCTGGTTCTTCTGGTTTCGGAAGAGGTTTCAGGCAGGATTTTCTAGCACAGATGGGAAGGATTAGAGGGTTTATCAGTATAGAGGCCGGATGTTTAAGGGAGGGTAGCATCAGTCGAAGGACATGATCATCCATCATTAAACCCTCGGGAGATATATGGGGTTTTTGTCACCTGCTGTCCAGGTGATCAAGAGATTGATGTCTCTGATCCCTGAGCAACCTGAAGGCTCGAGAGAGGGCTAAAATCTTTGCAGGAGGCATGTCATTAAGAGAAGAAAGGATAAGGAGATGAAACCCAATAACCCATTGGATGAGGGCCGGTGCTCCATCCTCATCTTTTCTCAAAGGACAGACCCCCTGATATGCGAAAGATATGGAAACCCGGAATATCAGAGTCATCTAGCATCTTGCTGAACAACACGTACAGAGGGGGAGACAGATGACGGAGCAAGGTATCAGTGCCTCTACTGCCAGGGGACGAGAGAGTCCAAGATCCACTAAAAGGATCTGAACCTCACGAGAACCCTTCTGGAGCAGCCAAGGCCAGAACCCGGGGGTAGGGAAACATACACAGAGTAATATAGAGAAAGAATAACAGTGAACACTATGCATGTAGTGCTGTTTCACCCCTTTTATTCATTCAATCATCACACAAGTTACATCAGATGGTCTCCATCAAACCAAAAGGAAGAAATGAAGGAAACCCAACAGGAGACACATAGTTTCATCGGGACGAACTGATCGTCAGATAAGAACATAAACATTGGGGAAAGAAAAATACAGTAGAGAAAACAACGGAGAAACTATGGGGGAGGGCGGAGTATTGACTCCTCTCCCTCCCCAGCTGCCCACCTTCTTCTCTGATCTCTTGGTCTCTTCTCTTTTTTTCCTTTTGCTCTATTCTTCCCTCTCTTCGTTTCTTTCTGGATGAGGTTGTTGGTCTCTTCGATTATCTGGCCTCTCTTTTCTCTTTTTTCTATTCTCTCTTCTATGCTTCTTCTTTTGTTGACGCTTCTCTTCTATCGTTGTTGTTTCGAGAGAAAGGGGGGGTTTTATAGCCCCTTACTCAGTGTCTACTCGGCGGGCATATTTCGACTTGCCTTACCCACCTTCCCGGCGCACCTCAGTCGAATGGGGAGCTTCCCGGCGCCGTGATCATAAGCCCATTTAGGGCTTTTAAATGCTTTCAATTCTTTCTATCAGTGGGCTCCAACTATCAAAGCCGTTAGCCCTGCTTCTTCACTTGCTAGTCCCTCGACTCTGTCAGGACAGGCGAAGGTTTCTTTGTTGGTGAGTTGGTATAGTTTCACCAGAATGCTTCTAGAGGTTTTCTTCAGTCAACAGACTTGCAATTTCATCAGTACTGCCCTCTGGGCGATGACGACACCGAACATCAGCTTGGTCGGGGAGGACTTCAGCCGGGTAGATAGTTTTAGTGATGACTCTTCTATAGTTCTGGCTTTGCAGGAATCCCTGGGATCTTTATCTCTGATTTGATCTTCTCTTCGGTCCCATCTTTATTCTTGATTATATTTCATGTGTCAACAAGGACCGTTACATTTGTCTGAATCCAGAATCAAGAATTCAACCTCAGATGAATGTGACGGTCGTATATTGGGCCGTTACATGAGCTTGACGGTCCAATATAAGGCCGTTACATTACTAGAATCAGAAAATAACGATAGTGTATTCTAGTTAATGGGTTTTAATGGTACAACCAACTCGACGTCCTAGTGGGAATCCCAGGCTCGCGGAGAATTACGGAGTCCTTGAAACAAGATTTCCTAATCCATTGGAAGGAATATCCAATAGAGAGGTCCTCATGTCCAAGATTGTGTTCCTATAGTGCAAAGTGTGAACTAATGGTCAACATAGCGGAGTATGTGCCATGTACTTATAGAAATGACTCTATAAATATGAAAAGAATATATATATATATAGACATATATCGATGCAAAACTATGATAAAAACTTTATTGATACATCATTCAAAATCATGTTTCAAATTACAAAACTATAGAGTTTTGGGTTCATGAAATTAATATAACTCAAAGTAATAGTGAGATATCAAAACATGCATTTCCTATCATGAACGATTAAATAATCTCGAAGTCACGTAATTAGGTTTAAAACTTAGGTAACTAGGCTTAATAATAAGTAATATTGACAAATCATATTCTGTCTCGGGTTGACAGAACATAGCCTCTGACGGTCTAGAAGTGGGGCGTCACAGTGATTGTGACGGTCAGAGAATAACCGTTACACTTATGTAACGTGTCTGTATTGGTGCGTCAGAGTTAACAGAGTAACTCATATGCCATAGAGACTGTGACGGCTCATAGTAAGGCTGTTACATGAATGTGACGGTCCTACTGTGACGCGTTAGAGTGTCTGCTAACAGAAAGCAATATGAAACATAAAAGATTAACTCACATCATGTCTATAATCAAAACACCATGAGTTTCTAGGCATGATAAAGAAGGATAGGCTATCTACATGCATAGGTGACCATGAATAGATGAATAACATGTTTCAAGTTCTCAATTTAGGGTTAAGAGATGCATGTAATGCATGGAACTAGTAAAACATGAAATTGATGCTCTACTATGCATGAAATTCAATCAAACCAGAGGGCTTATAGTCCTATCAAGTTGTTTTTGCCGTTCATGAGATAACCTACCTCTTGTCTAGGCTTCAAACTTCCAATTATGGTCTGAACACCGAACCCTAGTTCCCTTCTTCCTGTGATTTTTCAGCAACTTCTTTGGGCTCTAACTCCACGACCTCTTGACCTAAAGACGTGAAATTTGGAGAGGAGTTAGTCTAAAGTATTGTAAAAAAATACTTCTAAAGAACTTATCAAAGATTACACCTCCTTACCTTGATTCCTTGCGAGCCAAAAGTAAGGGTCGCACAGTTCAGAACTAGGTCATATTTATAGGGTTTTGAAGATTAGATCGATTCTAGAGTCCTTAATTTGCTAAAACATGATCTCTAAGAGTCCTTAGTAATGTTATAACTCTTCCTACGTTGATCTCTAGTGGATAAGAGTCCAAAGTTTTGATCTTTGTACTTGTTCTTTCCTTCACGGAACTAACAGGATGTAACGGTCTAATGCAGGTGCGTTAGAGGCATGTAACGGTCTCACGATAGACCGTTACATTTATTGTTCCGAGAGTTCAACATGAATCAAACTCTTCAGCTTATAGAATGCATAGAGTGTAACGGTCGTAGACCCATGCGTTACAAGCATGTGACGGTCGCACGATAGACCGTTACATTCAACGTATATAGAGTTTTAAATAAATAAAACTCTTTTATTCATTTTCCTATATTATTATTTATATAATTCATTTTTATCCTTAAATAAGCTAAGTAACCTTCTAGAATATGGGCCAAACGTAATGGTTTTGGGCCTTAAACCCTTTTAGATGATGTGTAAATAGGCGTGGTTAATTATTCAACCTAATTGGGCCTTTATAAATTCTAGAAAATTATTTATATAAAATTCTGGGGCACTACAGAAAACCCTAAATCCTTTCCATGCAAGCCTTCGAATGTGGGTTGGCTGTTTGATACGAGGCCTTAGTACCTCGGTTATTATAGTTTTAACCCTATGTACGTGAGCATGGGCTTGGTTGTATCTAAAGGGAAGCCCACATCTCAATATATCTTTAAGGCCCAATTGTTCATGACACTAACTCATACGTGAGGCCCATATGTGTTGAGCCCTTTTTAATGGGTTAAGGCTCCATTATATATATATATATATATATGTAGGTGAAGCCTGTTTAATGTATATGAGTTAAAAAGGCTATTGGCTTTATATATTTTATTTTCTTGTATAATTATTTAGGAGTTTCATTTATTTAGGAAATTTTATTCTCTAGTATTTTAACTTGGGTGTTACATCGGGAATTTACCCGATCACCTTTAAGGCATCATCTATCCAACCCCTTCTATTGTTAGCTAGGTGCGATATATAACCACAGATCCAGAGGGGGGGTGAATGGATCTTTCAAAGAATTTTACCCAATTTAAGTTCTACCGCTTAGATGTGCGGAATTAAAAGCGGATGCAGATATAAACTGAGAAAGCTTAGGAAGCTATTGCAAAGCAGTCCAATAGAATAAACTCACACTCGATCCTAAACAAACATCTAGTGAGCGCAGCAGAGAAGTGAACACATAAGGCAAACAAACCACAAAAGAACACTAGGCTTATTAGGTGGTTCGGTCCAAAGACCTACGTCCACCCCTCACTCCCAACCAGAGTGAGGCTTCCACTAGTAACACTAGCACATCAGACTCAGTCTGCAACAAATGCTACCAAACAGCTTGACCAGGGGAACAACCTCCCCTCTTCCTCCCAACCGGAGGGACACCCCAAGTGACTCCCAGCCACTTGGAAACCAGAGACGCACAGTCTCTCTTCCTCCAAACCGGAGGGAACACCTAGTCTTGCAACCCACAAGACTAGAACCGGAGGACCAATCCTCCCTTCCTCCAAGCCGGAGGGGAACCTAGAGACCCAAGTCTCTCTTCCTCTGAAACCCAGAGGGAAGCACAAGTGACACCAAGTCACCTGCAAAACTAGAGGTCTCGGACCTCTCTTCCTCCCAACCGGAGGGACCCCTGGACTTGAAACCTACAAGCCCAGAACCGGAGACAAATCTCCCTTCCTCCAAACCAGGAGGGAACCCACAAGTAGCACCCAGCTACTTGCAACCAGAGATAACAATCTCCCTTTTCCTGAACCAACAGGAGGGACCCCGACCTCTCTACAGAGTATCGGAAAGACTAGATATCAAATGAAAAGGTAAACAGAAAATAGAGTCACAGCGACTGAAAAGCTGTAAATGAAATACAAGGAATGTGGCTCTCATAGGAGCTGACTGGATTGGATCTGATCCAAAGTCCAGTAGGCAGATCTTCAACTGAAGCTTCTTTCTTCTTCTACACGAGCCCTCTCTCTTTCTCTTTTTCTTCTTCTGCTGGATCTCTCGATCTCTCTTCTGCTCTCTGGCTCACTCTTCTTCTTTCTTCTTCAACTGCTCTCACTCTCTTTCTTTCTCTTTTTCTTCTTCTTCTTTGTTCTCTGTATCGTGGAGGCACTAACTACTCTTCTGTTTTTCTTGATGGCTCACTACTCTCTGATCCACTTCAGCCGATGGAGGAAGCTCCATATTTATACCAGCAGCAGGCAGCTAGGGCTAATGCTCTTTTCGATTCTCGCCCAAGCTTCAGTCCACGTGGCGGCTTCTCAGCATCTTGGATCACGTGCCAGATGCCAGCCTCGTATCATGTGCCCAGACACCTGCAGGTTTAATGAAGAGTTCAGTCGGTGTACAAGCCACAGGCTGTATAGACTTCATATAAAAGCAGCAGTGTATAGACTTAAGATGTGATAACAAGTGTATAGACTTGAAGCCTTGAGAACGAGTGTATAGACTTGAACTTAGAAATGAATGTATAGACATTAGAACAGCATATGAGCAAGTGTGTACACTGAGAGAGTGTATAGTGTTGAAGTTCTTCATGCGAAGCTCAGTGTATAGACTTGCAGTGTGATAACGAGTGTATAAAGTTGAAGCAATGGAAACGAGTGTATAGACTTCGATCAATATGCATCAGACGACTCTGTATGGACTTGAAGACTTTTAGCCAATGTATAGACTTCAAGTGAAGACAAATGTATAGACTTCACGTGAAAGCCCAATGTGCAGACTTGAGATATGCAAGCTACAGTGCCGATGTATGGACTTTGTGAATGTTCAGACTTGAATGCTCGACCAGTGTATAGACTTGCAGAGCCGAACCCAATGTATAGACTTGAGGAATTGAAGCCAATGTACAGACTTGTCGAATGGCTCAGCAATGTATAGACTTGGCGAACCACGATCCAATGTATAGACTTTACAAAATAGAGTCTAATGTATTGACTTGGCAGGTTGAACCACTGTACAGACTTTGAAGTCGAAGACAATGTGTAGACTTACGTTCGATCATGACTGTATAGTCTTTACAGTGCTCAAAGGTAATGTTCAGACTTGCAAGATTGAGACACTGAACAAGACGGTCGGATGTACAGACTTCGTTGCCCAAAGGCAATGTATAGACTTGCAAGATTGAGACGATGAACAAGACGGTCGGATGTACAGACTTTGAAGATCCACTGTGGATGTATAGACTTGAGTGAAGTGAACGGATGTTCAGACTTTGAAGATCCACTGTGGATGTAGAGACTCTGAACGTGAAGGCAGGCTGTATAGACTTGGCATGAGATGCAAATTGAGACGATGCACAATGTATAGACTTTAAGTCCAATCAGAAGGCTGTGCAGACTTGAGAGACGGACCAATGTATAGACTTCAAAGAACTCCAAGTGATGTATAGACTTTGAAATGCTTGAAGAGGATGTACATACTTCATGAGACGTTGCATGCCAGTGTATAGACTTCATGAAAAGCACACGATGCAATGTGTGGACTTGGTGACTCATGCAGACAGACGAGTGTACAGTCTATGCCATGCTCACAGTTAAGCAATGTACCAAGTTCTGAATGAGCAGTTCTGAATGAAGTAAACACATATGACATCAATTTGTCATCATCAAAACACACGTAAACTATGTCATCATCAAAACATAAGTAAACACATATGACATCAAACATATGAGAGTCATAGTGTTTGTCATCATCAAAACACAATATCCAACAATCTCCCCCTTTTTGATGATGGCAATACTATGAGTCTTATGAATGAAATAAATGGAATATTCAGACTAGACTCATCAAAGTATTCTCCCCCTTTGACTTCATCAAAAAAAACAATACTTTGATAATCTAGTGATGTCATATGAGACACTCAAAATAGTTCAACAGATGAGGGCAACACAATATCAGAATCATTTAAATCAATTCTCCCCCTTAGTCAAACAACTTATGCAGTCATGCATATGCAACAAATACTCCCCCTTTGACATGGCAGAAGATATAGAGCTATTGCAGACAAACAAATTGATCAGACAATCTAGCACATTGTCCCCTTATGCATATAGTGTCTCAAACAGACCAGAGAATTCTGCCCTTATGATCCATGATGCAAGAGAAATCTACAAGGATGAACTCTGGTTATCCAAAAAAAATTTTGAGAGTTGTGCGTCACATAAAAGAGAACCAATGTCAATCAAAACACATTGATAGAGGGCAATATGATCAGAAACGTTTTGATGGTTGAAACCAATTGAGATGAAGGGAGAATATCAACAAAAACACAGGGACACTCAAGAATGCTGACTAGATTTCCCCCTTTAAGAAAGACACTCAGCAAGACAGGAAAGCTCCCCCTGATTAGATGATGGAGTGAAGCCAATTGATATAGTGAAGTGATGAGCATCTATCAGCAAAACATAGACTGTAATCACAGTGAATAAATGAGGAAGACATATTATCATTAGCACACCAAATTCATAAATCTTTGTAAACGAATTTCAGATTCTTCAATTATAATAGATTATGAATGAGTTTAAACTGACCATCATGATTTAAGAGAGATGTATTCAAAGTTTATCAAGAAAATTCAATACTTATATCAGAAACACCTTTTAATAAAGGTGAACCAACAACTCATTTGATATTCATGTTTAACCTCCTTCCATCTTACTCATTTAAATTCAGTGACTCCTATGGAAAATACACAAGATCATATTGAGATTAAATAGAAATAAATGAGACTGAGCTTGTCTTTTGATTTTCAGAATTTTCTGATACCAATTGAGCAGCACTTATTTTTACTGAGCAAATTTGTTTCAGTCAACACCTTTTACATAAGGTACAACACGTCTTAGGTGAAGTGACCCAGTTACTCAATGTGACAACCGTATTGCCTCTCAAAGAGAACAGAGTTAGTAATGGAGTATCTTTTTACATGAGGAGACACCTTGATCAGAGGTCAGAATCCCCAGTTACTCAACACAACCATGCCATTGCTCTGCCAGATTTTCAACCATAATGAAACGAGGTAACTATGGCACTTCATGACATGGGCTTACTCTATTTCATTGATAGAAAACCCAGTTTCTCTGTGACCACAGTCATTGCTCTAGCTTTAAATTTTAACTGTTTTCAGATTCTTCAAACAAAGCTCAGTACACTTGAAATGATTAAGAACAATACTTTCTACATGTATCTTAACCAAAGAAAGCCATGTCTTTTAAAATTTCAGATTTCAGAAAGTTTTGCATGAAATTCATGAGGTAATTGGTTAAGATTTATTAAGCATGATGATTCAGATATTTTCAAGTCTTTTACATCAAAACTTAGAAAATACATTAGGCTTAAATCAATTTGATTTATCAAAACATTCTTAAGCCAGTATAATAGAAGATTCTTCTTTTCAGAGTGTCTGATTTATGCCTAGGGTGCACTGATTAAATCTTTCCTCATTCGGCTGAATCAATGACATTGTCAAGAGAAATTAGCAGAGAGCAATTCTGATACCAATAGTTGAGAGAATAGAGCAATTCAGAAGCCAGCATTAAAGACTAAAAATCAGTCAGATTAGCTTTGACCAGTCTTGACAAGATATGAAGAAATGTGTATGATAGGAACAAGCTACCAATTGAATTCATAGTAGACAGAATCAATGGCTGAGTCTGGAATACAGACAGATCAGCTATATCAGTGTAGACAACAGAGAATTCAAGTGAACCACATATTTGCCAAGAATGGATCAGATTGCTAGACAGAAGGAGTTCAAGAGGTGAAGAGATGAAACAGGAATGCTCCCCCTATCTAGATGCAAGGAATCAATTTTTTTTTTTGATTTTTCAATGTAAGCAAATGCAATGCAACTAACTACATGTATGCATTCAGCAAATGAGATTATCAGAATTATGCAAACATCAATCAGACTCCCCCTTACAAAGTGCATGATATGCAATTAAAGCATTGAAACATGATTTCAAGGTTTATGCTCATTCAGACTGCCCTATAAAGAGATATGACCCATGGTACTAGGCGAAGAACTTGGTCTACAAGACCATCTCACACATAGTTAGAACCTCCAGACAGATTTCCCTGCCTTTTAGTAGCTTATTATTTAATATACTATTGTGGTCAATCATGATAGTGCATCAGATTTTTCAATGGCAGCATATGCAAGTTCAGACAATCATTCAAACACAAATTATGTGAAAGAATTCTTAATCAGGCAGTTTCCATCAAGAGAGTTGAGTGCAAAACATACACTTCAAATAAGGAGAGTTCAGAGAATTCAAATTTGACAATGCTGAACTTAAAGAATGTGCAAAAATAGATTTAACATGCTATGCAGTAAATCTAAGAACAAGAAGTGCAGAGAATTTACCTGAAAGGGGCTTTATCAACTTGGATGCCTTGGTTTGTTTTACCCCTCTTATTCCTCAGTCCAAGGCACACCTGCAAAGTTTTTGATCATCTTGATCCTGCAGGGACCCAAGCAGCTTTGGGTCCTGCGTTAGCTCTAACAGGTATTCTAAACATTTTCATAGCAACATTATCATCAAATTTCATCAGTGAACAGTCATCCATAGAATGTCCAAATTTTCCACAGTATCTACATGAAATGGCTGGTGTTTGATTCTTATGATGCATATTAACAGCAGGGTGATGTTTATAAACATGTTCATAAGATTTTCTGTTATATGCATGAGCAGTTTGATGCTTGTTCTTAACCATCCAACATTCAGCAGATTTATGGCCTGGCTTCCCACAGTTATAGCATGAAAATCTTGCAAATGGTTTTGCAGGGAATTTGACAACATAGGGATTAATAGTGTTCTTCTGAACATGCCAACAGTTCTTGACCGTATGGCCATTCTTCCCACAGTGAGAGCAAGCAAAATAATTTATTCTATGAAAACCTGACCAGCATTCAGTGGCCTTGTGACCAGTCTTGTTGCAGTTAAAACAAGTGATGTGCTGGTTCATTGAAGCAAATTTGTTCTTATTAAAACCATGTTGGCTTGCAGAGAATTTAGCATGATATGGATGAGATGTTTTCTTACCACTTGCAAACCAGCATTGTGTAATTGTGTGTCCTAATTTGCCACAGTGAAAACATTCAATTTTCTTTTTATGAGATGAAGGATTTTTATCATGAAATTTCCTAGCATTCATATCATCCTTCTCCATCAATTTACACTCATGCATCAGATGTCCAAATTTGTGACAGTAGTGACATATCATCTTCTTCCTAGATGCATGTGAGTGTTTTTCAGTCTTTTTCTGATTTTTGTTCTATTTTTCTATTTTCTTAGCCTTGTTCTGAGGTGGAGATGAAGTAGAAGGCTTTTCTTGTTCAGAACATTTAACAAAAACTGTTTTCTATTTGTTTCCATCAACCTTCTTTATACCAACAGGAGTGTCTTTGTCCTTTTTCTTTTCCTTTTCTGTTTTGGAGTTTGTTCCATAGTTTTGGGTTTCACAGTGGACTTTTGTGCAGTGAATTGAAAAACAGAAGGACCAGCAGTTGTGTTTTGATCAGAAGCTTTTACAAACACAGTTGAAGTTTTATTGCTATTGATCCTTTTGTTTGTTGAACTGTAACCCAGCCCCTCTCTCTGAGAGTTATCACTCTTTCCCAGAAGCTTATTCAGATTGTCCTTTCCCTTGACAAATTTTGATAGAGAATTTTTCAAATCTTTAATCTCAGAATTCAAATCAGCAATTTTAGCTTCATATTTGGACAAATCTGTTTCACAGGAAATTACTTGTTGATGCAAGGCATCATTCAGACTTTTGAGTCTTTCTACTTCCTGTTTTAATTCTATTTCCTTGTCAGCTTCAGATAGGGACTTGTAAAGATCATCAACTTCTTGTTGAAGGGATGTGATAGTAAGCTCATATCCAGCTATTTTCTGTTCACTGCAACTGACATTTCCATTTAACATTAAGTTGATGGTTTTTAGACTCTCAATTTCTTGTTCTGCATCCACCAACCTATCAGAATTATTCATGCTCACACCCTTGCCTTTTTCAATTGTCAATAGCCTATCTGACAGTTGGGTGTTTAGATGATTCAGCTTGTTGATTTCCTCTTTCAATTTCCTATTTTTCTCTAGGAGATCATCATCAAACATCCAATCATCTAAGGAAAACTGACATTCATAAAAGTTTTCTGTTGTTTCTCAGATTGAGGTTTGTTGAGATTTTTCTGAAGCTCTAGATTCATTATTCTATCAGCCTCCATTTTTTCAGAAATCAATCTGTTTTCTTTTTCAAGACTCATCAATTTGTGTTCAAATTCCTTGGACTGGTTTTTGAGTCTTTCATTTTCAGATTTCATATCTTCAGCTTCAGTTTTCTTTTCTAGCAATGATTTATTTTCTTCTTTCAGAGATTTGATTAAATCCTTTTGAAGTTTATCATCAGAATCAAATTCATTTATCAAGTCTCTTAAAGCTGCACAAGCATTGCAAGCATTTTCAGATTTCATTTTTTCAAGTTCAGAGTTGACACACTCTAATTCTCTCACCAATTTTTCATTCTGAACTGCATTATAGTGATGAACCTGATCATCAATTAAACTAAGCCTCTCCTTTAGTTCAGAAATTTCACAAACAAGCTCCTGATTCTCCTTTTTGTGTAAACCAATTTGTTTCATAAGGGTTTGTTTTTCAGATTTCAAATGATCTAGATCTGTAGTAATAGAATCAAAATCTTGTAGTTGTCTTCTAAAAATTTCATTTTCAGTTTTTAGAATTTCAGGGCTTTCACCTCGAGATTTAGCATTCTCATGATTCTTTAGCTCCTTTTTAGACTTTTATACTTCTTCCCTAGTTTTTTATAGGATCTTGTCAGATTGGCATAGGCATCCTCCCAGTCATCTAAAGAAAAATTCTCGAAAGGGTTTACCTCCTCATCATCCTGTTCTTCGGATTCATCTTGATCACTGCCATGGTTGCTCTTGTCAGCCATCAGGCAGCTGTCCTCATCTCCCCTCTGAGCTAGCTTCAGCTCATCCAGAATGTCCTTAGCGGACCTGCAGTCATAAAAACAAGAATGTAGAGCCTTGTCAGTGGCTTCTTTCATTAATTTCAAAACTTTCTGATTCCCTCCATTTCTCGATCTGTGACTTTTAGTCCATTTGGACTTTTCCTTTGGCAGTCTGTGAGGACCATATGAGATTAACTTCCACAGATCCGGATTCATCAAATTCACATAGTTATGTAGACTGCTAACCCATGAGTTAAAGTTAGAGCCATTAAAAACCGGTGGAGAACCCATTGAATAAATCGGCAAGCAGATTAATGCAGCAAGAAGTAAAATCAGAAAAGCACCAAGGGACAACAGGATCCTCTGTCGATCGTTGGATCTGATCAATCAGAGAACCGCTCTGATTCCAATTGTTAGCTAGGTGTGATAGATAAACACAGATCCAGAGGGGGGGTGAATGGATCTTTCAAAGAATTTTACCCAATTTAAGTTCTACCGCTTAGATGTGCGGAATTAAAAGTGGATGTAGATATAAATTGAGAAAACTTAGCAAGCTATTACAAAGCAGTCCAATAGAATAAACTCACACTCGATCCTAAACAAACATCTAGTGAGCGCAGCAGAGAAGTGAACACATAAGGCAAACAAACCACAAAAGAACACCAGGCTTTTTAGGTGGTTCGGTCCAAAGACCTACGTCCACCCCTCACTCCCAACCAGAGTGAGGCTTCCACTAGTAACACTAGCACAGCAGACTCAGTCTGCAATAAATGCTGCCAAACAGCTTGACCAGGGGAACAACCTCCCCTCTTCCTCCCAACCGGAGGGACACCCCAAGTGACTCCCAGCCACATGGAAACCAGAGACGCACAGTCTCTCTTCCTCCAAACCGGAGGGAACACCTAGTCTTGCAACCCACAAGACTAGAACCGGAGGACCAATCCTCCCTTCCTCCAAACCGGAGGGGAACCTAGAGACCCAAGTCTCTCTTCCTCTGAAACCCAGAGGGAAGCACAAGTGACACCAAGTCACCTGCAAACTAGAGGTCTCGGACCTCTCTTCCTCCCAACCGGAGGGACCCCTGGACTTGAAACCTACAAGCCCAGAACCGGAGACAAATCTCCCTTCCTCCAAACCAGGAGGGAACCCACAAGTAGCACCCAGCTACTTGCAACCGGAGATAGCAATCTCCCTTCTCCTGAACCAACAGGAGGGACCCCGACCTCTCTACAGAGTATCGAAAGACTAGATATCAAATGAAAAGGAAAACAGAAAATAGAGTCACAGTGACTGAAAGCTGTAAATGAAATACAAGGAATGTGGCTCTCGAAGGAGCTGACTGGATTGGATCTGATCCAAATTCCAGTAGGCAGATCTTCAACTGAAGCTTCTTTCTTCTTCTACACGAGCCCTCTCTCTTTCTCTTTTTCTTCTTCTGCTGGATCTCTCGATCTCTCTTCTGCTCTCTGGCTCACTCTTCTTCTTTCTTCTTCAACTGCTCTCACTCTCTTTCTTTCTCTTTTTCTTCTTCTTCTCTGTTCTCTGTATCGTGGAGGCACTCACTGCTCTTCTGTTTTTCTTGATGGCTCACTGCTCTTCGATCCACTTCAGCCGATGGAGGAAGCTCCATATTTATACCAGCAGCAGGCAGCTAGGGCTAATGCTCTTTTCGATTCCCGCCCAAGCTTCAGTCCACGTGGCGGCTTCTCAGCATCTTGGATCACGTGCCAGATGCCAGCCTCGTATCACGTGCCCAGACACCTGCAGGTTTAATGAAGAGTTCAGTCGGTGTACAAGCCACAGGCTGTATAGACTTCATATAAAAGCAGCAGTGTATAGACTTAAGATGTGATAACAAGTGTATAGACTTGAAGCCTTGAGAACGAGTGTATAGACTTGAACTTAGAAATGAATGTATAGACATTAGAACAGCATATGAGCAAGTGTGTACACTGAGAGAGTGTATAGTGTTGAAGTTCTTCATGCGAAGCTCAGTGTATAGACTTGCAGTGTGATAACGAGTGTATAAAGTTGAAGCAATGGAAACGAGTGTATAGACTTCGATCAATATGCATCAGACGACTCTGTATGGACTTGAAGACCCTTAGCCAATGTATAGACTTCAAGTGAAGACCAATGTATAGACTTCACGTGAATGCCCAATGTACAGACTTGAGATATGCAAGCTATAGTGCCGATGTATGGACTTTGTGAATGTTCAGACTTGAATGCTCGACCAGTGTACAGACTTACAGAGCCGAACCCAATGTATAGACTTGAGGAATTGAAGCCAATGTACAGACTTGTCGAATGGCTCAGCAATGTATAGACTTGGCGAACCACGGTCCAATGTATAGACTTTGCAAAACAGAGTCCAATGTATAGACTTGGCAGGTTGAACCACTGTACAGACTTTGAAGTCGAAGACAATGTGTAGACTTACGTTCGATCATGACTGTATAGTCTTTACATTGCTCAAAGGCAATGTTCAGACTTGCAAGATTGAGACGCTGAACAAGACGGTCGGATGTACAGACTTCGTTGCCCAAAGGCAATGTATAGACTTGCAAGATTGAGACGCTGAACAAGACGGTCAGATGTACAGACTTTGAAGATCCACTGTGGATGTATAGACTTGAGTGAAGTGAACGGATGTTCAGACTTTGAAGATCCACTGTGGATGTAGAGACTCTGAACGTGAAGGCAGGCTGTATAGACTTGGCATGAGACGCAAATTGAGACGATGCACAATGTATAGACGTTCAGTCCAATCAGAAGGCTGTGCAGACTTGAGAGACGGACCAATGTATAGACTTCAAAGATCTCCAAGCGATGTATAGACTTTGAAATGCTTGAAGAGGATGTACATACTTCATGAGACGCTGCATGCCAGTGTATAGACTTCATGAAAAGCACACGATACAATGTGTGGACTTGGTGACTCATGCAGATAGACGAGTGTACAGTCTATGCCATGCTCACAGTTAAGCAATGTACCAAGTTCTGAATGAGCAGTTCTGAATGAAGTAAACACATATGACATCAATTTGTCATCATCAAAACACACGTAAACTATGTCATCATCAAAACATAAGTAAACACATATGACATCAAACATATAAGAGTCATAGTGTTTGTCATCATCAAAACACAATATCCAACATCTATGACATGCCGGGCCCAACCGAGGCTCCTAGCTACTCGACCATGACTTACGACGACACCTTCAATTGATTGGGGCCACCCTCTATCACCGAGCATGCGATTTTGCCCGCCTTCAACTGAGCCACCCAGGCCAACCCGGGGGAGACTTGACACCGAGCCACGATACGTGGCACCGAGCAACAAGGCCGAGATTCATCCCCAAAGTGCCTCCCTTCATCCTTCTGAAGCCAAAGGATCACCTTTCCCAGTCAACCACGTGGTTCGACAGCCCTTAGCACCCTCATACAGTCCGAGATCGCATATCGGGAATTTCCCCGTGCACCTCGAGGGCGGGTATAGTCCAACTATTCTACAACAAGTTGGGGGCCGACCCATGGCTTGGACCCACTAGCCGTGTCATACGGTAACCCTTTAACAATTTGGGGCCACCCCCGACCCTCAGACACATGGCGATGACCCGTTCACTTTTCAGCACCCGGGCCAACCCGGGGCTGCCCGTCAACCCGTCATCCAAGGCCTGGCCCATACGCCCACGATGCCTTCTCTCAGTTCCTACATGCCGTCATCCATGTCTCGGCGTCAAAGCTAGGGCCCACCGGCCAACTACCCGAGCCATCCGACAACTTGGAGTGTATCGGGAAGTTCTCAGAACACTTTACGAGCGATAACGACGACATCAAGTGATTGACCCCTGCAGGTGAATCCCAGCACCCGGAGGCTCAAGTCCTTCATAAGTCAACACCAAATGATGGCGGAAAGCCCACGGGACTACCCCCCATGACGACGGCTTACCCTGGGGGGGAGTTCACCCCAGGAACGGCCGCGCCCAGGTGGGGGCGAACCCCCCCCTAGGCCCAACTAATCTTAGCGTATGATCGCCCTGATCCCAGTCATGCTCAATATCAATCCACGTACCAGCTTGGGGGTGCTCGCAAACAGGGGGTCTTGAGTTCGCATAAGGAGCAGGTCAGCCTCCTCGTTCTACACGTGCGGGTAGCCAACAAGTCCATATCCCATATCCTTGTCCTCTTACGGTCACAATAGGTCAAAAGTGGGCCCAAGAGATAAAAAAATGGGGAATTTATAGACTTAGGCAAAAACCCCAGCCAGCTCCACGTTAACCCCCCCTAGGGGGGTTTACGTGGACCTACTCGGCCCCCCCAAGCAGGTCCGCGTAAACCCCCTGCCAATAAAAAAACTTTTTAACAAAAAAGGGGCTTTCTACCCCGCGTAAACCCCCCCCAGACATGCCCACCCCTCTCGGAGGTCCACGTAAACCCACTACCAATAAAAGAAAAAACTTTTAAACAAAAAAGGGCTTTCTGCCCTGCGTAGACCCCCCTTGGGGGTTTTACGCGGACCTGCCCACCCCCTGGGCAGGTCCGCGTAAACCCCCTCCCACTCTCACAAAACAAAAAAAAGAAGATTTTATTATTATTATTGAAGGGGGTTTATGCAGACCAGCTCACCCCCTCCATTCAAGTCTGCGTAAACCCCCTCAACCCTTCAACTTCCCCTATAAAATCCCCTTAGAAGCTCAAGGGGCATATACATGCAAAGATACTCACCTACAGGTGCTCCAGAACACAAGCCCAAAACTTCCGGCAAAGACGCGAGGAGCAAGCCGTGTTGGGTGGCTTGTTGATCGGCTCCTATACGCCGAGGGTATGTCGGATGTACTCCCATCACATGGCATCTAGCCACTTCACTCAAGTCCATTCCCTCGCGTATGAGGCATTATGATAATGGTGATCACACCCGCACATCGGGTCCACTCGCGTATGACGCGTTATGATAACAACGTAAATGCCATGATGCCGGATTTGCTCCTACCATGGGACCACGTGCCTGTCGCTCACCCCGAGCCGGCCACCGATGGTCCCAACCGCTGACTCGAGTTAGCCGGACCCTAGCCTGGAAGTAATATTCCTGGGACCAGGCCTAACTCCCTGGCATGAAGACACTCGCCTTCTGGGACCCGTACCCGACTACTCACCTCGAGCCGCATCCGGCCACCCTAAGGCGCCAGCCAGTGTCCACCCCTGCCATCCAGTCTAGCCCTCCCTCGACAACTCGGGCATGCCCTTAGCTCCTGGTGGAGAGCCACTGTAAAAATACGCGGATATCCGCTTTATCCAACACTGACCCGAGGACCGACCCACGTGTCAAAATTGTCCCGTGGCTTGCACCATATGTATTTCAACCTTTTAGGCCCACCTATAAAGCCAGCATGGCATCTATAAAGAAAGAAACTGGTTGTCTATGCATACCCATACCCGGGGTCCAAACTCATCTCCACACTAGCTGGTGTACAACCAGTCTCCCAGACTCTAGTTAACTAACCCTTCCAGTCGAGTGCGACGGTCACCCTATGGTTGCAGGGTATACCCGGTCCTCTACCCATGGCTTCAGAAATATTTAGGCCCTCCTTCAGCATGGAACAAAGGTGTTCAGATTCAATCCGATATAAAATAAACACCGCCTACTTGTGGTCGGTGGGGAAAGACGTCCTGTACATGAATCCTTGTAATCGCCTGCACACTCGTACTCGTGGAACCTCCCCTCTCTCTACATGCCACCCGATACCCTCGAGCCCACATGCCGTATCCTGGCGACGCTCCCCCAGTCAAAATTCGGTTACATAGGTGATTGTCGAGAGATCGACTGGCACGCCCGCAGCCTGCCCAATTATCTAGTCATCCAGTTACCTTGGTTCCATTCACCCAAAATGAGCAATCACTCTATTTTTACATGCCACTACTGTTCTTGACTCACTCCCGAAAACCTCTCGTGCCAAGTTAATTCCTCTCGACTTTCCGTAAAAGGCGAGTGTATGTTGACGCCTAAAAATTTGACCTCAAGAAGCTAAGGGCAATTGAGGAAGAAAAGAAGAGTGTGTCGACGCAGCAGCGTAGCTTCTAAAGGCCATTAGAGCTGAAAAGGCTCTTGAACGATTGAGTGTGTCGACGGGCATCACTGAGTGCATTGACGCACGCGTGTTGTGGCTCACAGTTCAGCCCACGCAAAGGATGAGGTGCACCGACGCACCTCACAAGCTGCGTCAACGCACACTAAAAGGATAAAGCTACCAGCCAGGTGAGCAACCAGTAGTCCGTTCAGATTACAAAAGTGTGTCGACGCACATCACTAGGAGAGTCGACGCACTTGAAGACAAAGAAGAGAAGCCTTCTAGCCAATCAGCAGTTGCGTCGACACACCTCACAGTTTGTGTCGATGCACTTGAAGATAACGGGGAGCCTTCCTGACAATCAACAGGGGCGTCGACGCACCTCACAAGCTGTCTACAAACCTAAAATGCATAGAGTGACGTTTCAAGGCAATCAACAAAGTGTTCATCGACACACTTCATAGAGTGCTTTGATGCACCCTCAACGGTGAGAGAATTGTACCCCACGCTGGATCCCCTGGCCGCTGACTCCTCTTCATCCGCTGGTGAACCGGTAGCCAGGAGCGCGCCGGATCACCTGGCTGCCTTGTTCACCTATAAAAAAGGCCCATGCCCTAATAAAAAAGGGGGGAAGAGAAAAATAGAGAGGAGAGATAGACAGAGAAAAAGGAAGAGAAAAATAGAGAGGGGAGATAGATAGGAGATACGAGAGACGGAAGCAAAGGAAAAACAAAGGAGAGCCCTAGTCTTTGAGAACAAGGAGTCTGTAGTCGCCACTACCCTCCGGAGCCTGATAGATCCTGTCAGGGAGTTCGTGAGGAGGAATCCAATTTTCTGCTGCCACTAATCCCAGTATGTAGGTGGGTTTCCACCGAAAGTGCCCTCGTTGGGCTATAGTTCCCTTTCCCTATTTCTCTGTAAATAGTTGAATCGTGCTTGTATGCTTGTTTTCTTTGAATAAAATAAAGAAGTCTGGATGAATTTATGATATGAGATGCTTAACTGAATATGTGTTTACTTCTTCTCTCTCTACTTCTATATCCCCATGGCGGCTAGGATCAATTCCCATTTCGTTTTCCTCACTGTCTTTCTGCTATTTAGCGTTTTCAATCCAAGCTTCAGAGATACCCGACGTGGATATTGAAATGCCCAAAAGGGCTACAACGAACGCCTATATGGAGGGAATATAGAAATTCTGGGTTTGCTGTTCGAGGTGACCTCTCGTGTGTAAAGCCCCATTAGACATCAGGGATTCATTATATCCTTTAGATGTGATCTCTGAGCGTCCTGAATAAAAGGGGTAAATGAGTTTCATGTTATTAACTTCATCTCCCCCAATTTCTTTCTCTTTGTACCTAACCTGGCGTCGTCTTCACTATCTTCTGGGTTTGTACAACCTCAATGGAAACGATTTACCTCCTTAATGGGAGTCAGGGGCTTGCGTCTCCCCAAGCATGATCCCTGTTACTCCTATCTGTGAGGGATATGGCACACAGGAAACTCCGTATGAAATCGAGTGGCACGCATGCCACCGTTTTATAAGATTCTGTGTTAATCCATTGTCCATGATTGTCATATGTTTTCTCCTGGGTCATACGAAGCTTCTGGGTTCCATGAAGGATCCTGAGTGACCAAGGATGGTCCCCTCCTAGTATTTTTTTCTTTTCTTCTTCTTCTTTGAAGTCATTCATACAGATCAAAGGGATTCACCCTGCGGTAGTAAGTGCCATTGGATCAGCTCTAGCTGATCCGGCATGCTACCTACCCGCTGGATCATCACTCCCCTCAATTCATTTGGCCATCGGATCAAGTGTCTCCCCACTTACCATTGCCGCCGGATCAAGGGGCATCTACCCAATGCCATTGTCGCCATATCAAAGAGGGTTTAACCAAATGCCATAGCTTCCGGATCAAGGGGGTATGTCCCATTGCCGCCATATCAAAGAGGGTATAACCCAATGTGATGGGGACATCACCGACCATCCCATTTTTTCGAGGATCCCGTTGTTCGCCAACAGTGCTCCATGATGTTCGCCACTTTTTTCTGAGTCATGGCATGCAATTTTCATATTTTCTTTGAGTCATAATTATGTAATTTTTCTTTTATTTGAGTCAAGTCCCTAGGTTAATGAGTCATCTACCTAAGTTAATTGTCATTAGGTTGGTCAGGTTGGTTAATGGGCTCAATTAAGTGGGCTAGGCCCAGGGGCGCCCCCTTCCCCCTTGGTTTCTTGTCATTAGTATAAAAGTCAGGGACTTATGTTAAATTATGGGATCCCTATAAATAGGACCCCATTCTCTCATTTGAGAACTAATGAATGAATGAATGAGATTTTGAATTTGAGTTTCCACAAAATTGTGTGATTTCTTCTCCTAGGGTGAGATACCCTCTCTCTCTCCCCTCTCCTTCTCTCTCTAGGGGGTGACCCCTTTCTCTCTCCTCCCCCCAATTTTGAATTTCTCTTTCTCTCTACCCCATTCAATCCTCATTAAAGCTCCTCTCCCCTCCCCATACTCCATTCAATTGTCCCATTACTTTCCCCATCTACCAAAGTAACCTTTGGTATTCCTAGGCACCCCTTCACTCTCTCCAAGCCATCTTTCCCCTTCCCAAGCCAACCTTTCACCTCCCCAAGGCCCCAATTGAATTCCCCACCCCTTAAGGGCTGTGCCCCAGCCTCTCCCTCTCCCCCAACCTTCCTTTGTCGCAGCCCCCCACCTCCCCTCCACCTTGCTTGGCCGACCCCTATCTCCCATCCCCACTCACCCTAGGCCGCACCCCTCTCCATCTCCCCCCCATTCCCTACTTGGTCGGACTAGACCCCCACCCTCTGCTAGCTCCGCCCCCCTCCCTCTCCCAACCACCCCCATCAACCCCTAACACCCTCCCCCATCCTCCACAGCCATTACCCCTCACCCCTTGCTGTATTGGCCCCCCTTTCCTACTCCATTTACCTTCACCAAGTTGCAGATCAAGTAGCAGTTTGCAACAGCAGAGTACCTCGGAGTTGTAGAGGCTGCCTCTTCATCACCACGAGTCTCCTGGTGGCATATCATATACCGGTGGAAAGATCATCAAGTCAGCTTCGCAGGCGAGGTGGTCTCGCATCCGTCCGAGCTCTGAGCTGCCCGGGAGAGCCATTCTCCCACGACTGCACAAAACTGCTCTGCCAGGTAACCAGAAGCAAAGGAAAGAAGCGACCCCGGCTGCTCCAGGATAAATTTGGTCGTGATTTCTTGGCTGAGGTCTTCTTCTCCAAGTCCTCTACCATCTCCAAGATGTAGGGCACCGTTTGGACACCGGAGCACAAAGTTCCAAATTTTATACCCAGAGTGCACAGGTCAGTTCTTTCGGTGGCAGATTCGACCCCCTTCCACTTTTCTAGTCTTCGTAGTCAGCTCCGACATCCGACGATGACCTCGTTGGTCCCAACTCGAAGAGGACTTGTCCACGGACATAGAGGTTCTGGTCCCGCATCATTCGGACACTAGAATCGTTCGTGGCACTTTCATCTTCCAGCAGCAGCAACCCAAGAGCAGTCAACGCCAGAGAAGTTCGGCTCTATTCTAGCCCTTGTCCCGGCCACCGACAACGTCATGAAATTCCCCAATAATTCTGACGTCCTCCTGGGCCAACCCAGGAGGTTTTGGCGCTGGTTTCATCACAAACAGAGTTCGGGTTAGTCTATAGCGATGCCAATAGCGACTGTCTGTCCACTGTTCCAGAGAGTGGATAGAATCGACGGCCTCCTCGCATTTGGTTTCTATCATAGATTTCCACACCCCGCCTGGCCGGCTTACAGCCCCTCCTTGCGTGGAGGTAGTTTTGATTTTTATTCAAGTTAATCCCCACCCCGAGATCCCCCTCCTGCGTGAGGTGTAGTGAGTGTCCTAGCATGTCGTCATCCGAAGCTACATTGGCGTGGCGTGCGGGTGCATACCCACGCCTCCCCGCTCGCCATCATCTCCGACCGGGATCTGCATCTTCACGTTGATCAGGTGAGCTTCTGGCCCCTCTCCTTGCTAGTTTAACTCTGCTTAGCTTAGTATTGTTTCTATGTTGCTCGTCGATGGTGAGGTAAGTGCCTGGTCCTGAATTCTCATCAAGTTGAGTGCCACCGTAGGTGAGTTGTGAGCGAGACACTACATTCCACGGCCTCGGCATGCTGGCTGCCCTTGAAATTGGGCATCCCAGGCCTTTAGGGGTCCGTCCTAAGCTAGCCATACCCCTGGAGCAGCAAGGTCCCACCTCGGACCCTTCCCACCATCGCTAGCTTGCCTATAAGCAACCGTGATCGCTACGCGAGTCGGTCCGCTATAGAGAGTCCGCCGCTCAAAGTTACTTGCTTGCAATTGTAAGTCTAAGGGCTTCGGCCAAGTGGCTGCCACCCCCAAGGTGGTGTCACATCAGATTGGTATCAGAGCAAGTCATTGACTTATCTCTACAAGTCAAGTCCTAGGGCCATTGCATCCATCACCCCGAGCATCATCACTTCCCCATTCCTATGGCTACCTCATACCAATCACACCCATCTCTTTCACCTCTCCCAATGGATCCCAAACTCCTTGGAAGCCCCGCTGCCAACAAGGTTAATTGCATCAACTCCTTCATGGAGGCCATGCCCAACATTCTTGGGCGGATTGATGATATCACTGCCCAACTCGATAAACTTGAGGGAAGTAGGCCCGCACCAAGAGAGGATGAGAGTTACCACCGAAAAAATATGGATGACCACCTCTTGGCATTTTTGAAAATCAAAACCCCCGCCTTTGAGAGATCCTACAACCCAGGCCTCTATCTAGATTGGGAATTTGCGATGGGCAAATACTTTGATTGGTACCCCTTGGCCGAAGAGAGGAAAGTGAAACTAGCCAAAATGCACCTCTCCAAGCAAGCCAAAACTCATTGGCTAGTGGTTGAGGGTTTAAGGAGGATCCATGGGGAAGCCCCGATTGGCACTTGGGAAGAGATGAAGGATGAACTTAGGAAAACCTACACTCTCCGACCCTCTCCTTCCTACTCGGAGAACCACAACCCGAGGAGCACTCCCACTCCCCTAACCCCACCCGTCCAAACCCTTCCCACTAAAACCCAAGTGGTCCCAGCCTCCGCCTCTCCATCTACCCCCATAAGGGCCCCCACACCCCAACCTAAACCCCCTCAACCAACCTACACTACTCAAACCCCTTTGGCCCCCGCCTCCGTCCCACCATCTTCCCCCATAAAGGACACACCTCCCAAGATCAACCAACCCAATCCTCCTCACCCAACTCATCTCCCACTCCTCACCCCAACTCTACCATGTCCTAGGCCTCCACTACTTCCCCTCCCTATCCTAACCCGAGTTTCCCATTACCTACCACCCCGGGTACACCATGTACCAACCATCATCACCCCACCCCCAATAGACCTTCCCATTCCCTTGGAAAAGGAGACCACACCCATCCACACAAGAATAGATGCTAACCAAGAATCCCTAGCCACCCTCGAGGAAACCCAAGTACACACCAATGGTGAGGAAGAACCTCAAATCGCCCCTTCCCATAGCTCAGACCATCAAGAGCCACTTGCCTTCACTCATGGCACCATAACTATAGATGGGCCCATACTCAATTGGCTCAAGGTGAACCCCGTCTTCCATAGCTTACCCTTATACCTTCTACCCATGGAGCAACACCTCCCTATAATTCCCCTCTCCTATCATACCACCATCCAATCATCTTACCAAGTGGAGACATTAGGGGATCTCCTTAAGGGCCTAGCATGGCAAATGGAGTTGACTGGCATGTTGACCACAATGGCCGACCAACCTAGGAGCCTTGACCTCCTACATCTATGTGTCGGGTCTATCACCGCGGTTTACACTGTGGGTTGCTACACTAGCGACCTCCTTCTATTCCTCCCTACACCCGATGAGACCGATGCTATCCACAAATTAGAGTTGCTTATCTTGGGTAGAACGTCAAGCCCTCCATTCATGGCCGACCATCCCACCAAAGACTTCGGCCCAATTATTTCATTAGAGGAGGATGACTCACCACTATGTGGGGACCATGAGGACCTAGAGTTCCTCTCCCTAGGTGACCCTTACCATGACCCCTTCGATCCCTTCCTATACCCACCCACCTTACTCACCACCAACCTTTTCCTACCCCAACCAACCATGTTGGACCAAGCCCACTTCTCCCAAGACCTGGTCCACACCAAGGGAACCATGACCATGGGTGAAATACACCTAGAAAACAATGAAGTGTATCACTCCGTGATAAGTACCTTCTTTGATCCATTCGACCCTTATAAGTGGGAGCTCAGGGATCACCCCATACCCACACACATGGTCGTCACCTCTAGGATAAGAGTGCACCTATCTTGGCATATCACATCATTCGATAAGGGTCACAAGCCCAGTGATCTCATACATGTCACACACACTTTAGGCCCAATGCATGATTGGCTCACATTTGGATGTGCTGGTCCTCCCCCATTCGTCATAGGTCTTATGCATGAAAGGAGGATACATGGATGTCTGGGTCCCCCGGTAATTATCTCCACCATGCACGATAGATCCACCTATGGTTGCCCCGACCCCCCCGAGTCCATGAAAGTCTTCATCACATCAATGCATGATAGGTCTATGTACGGTTGCCCCGGTCCATCTTTGTGCACTATCCTCGCTCACACCCACTCACCGCATCATGATGCATGGCATAATCATACACGCAAGCAATTCACGATGAGCGGTGAGGTTCACAAGGAGCGGACAAAAGCTTGCGAGCGCCACTTGGAGTCCCATGTGGACAATCTAGTGATGGTGAGAATGGAGTGGCCCTACCCTAGGGTCACCTCCAAATTGAGGGCACGATGACTTGGACCTTCCCAAGTTCCGAGTGGTTGTGACAACACAGCTTATGGATTGGACTTACCGATGGGTTATGGGATATACCCCACATCTCACGTCGCAGACCCGGCACCCTCTAAGGGCACCGCGGTGGATCCTAGTGAGTGCCTCGAGCCTATACCCTCCTTTGAGAGAGATACCCTCGAAGAGTCTCCACATATCAGCCTGAGAGTCCGACGTGTGCACACGAGGCAATACTAGGCAAGCAGGGTACCATCACCTGAAAAAGGGTGTGTCCGTGCCACCTTGAAAAGCTGAAACACCGTCCCCCGGTTAAGAACGCGGGGTTGAGTTTGGAGGTCGTGGCTCGCCCAGAGCTACCTTGGAAGATCACCTCCCCGATGGACCCATACATGACGGAGTCGAGTTCTCCGCACCCTGGGGGTATGATGGGGACATTGTTAAATAGGAGGA
This sequence comes from Amorphophallus konjac, assembly GCA_022559845.1. Classification (NCBI taxonomy): domain Eukaryota; kingdom Viridiplantae; phylum Streptophyta; class Magnoliopsida; order Alismatales; family Araceae; genus Amorphophallus; species Amorphophallus konjac. The sequence continues at coordinate 156,567,748 of CM040126.1, forward strand.
CGGTGAGCTAGAAGGGGAGGGGATGAATAGATCACCGTTTAAAAATTATTTGTCCGAGCCGAGGAGATCTTAGAAGATGAGATTGGCTAGGAAGACTGACAATATGTAAAATGATCCGGAACCTTAACCAAGATAAAGCAGGTCACGAGCGTAGAACATATATCACTCAGAATTTCATCAGCACATATGCACAAGCACTAAGCGAGCAGTCAGACCAAGGTTTCGATCATCAACAATCACACTTACTTCATGAAGCCAGACAGAAGCATAGAGAAAATAGATGCGCACAACCACACCACGGAGAACAAGAGATTTAGATGGTTCAGTCTGCAACCTGCAGACTTACGTCCATCCCTCACTCAAGGCAGAGTGAGGCTTCCCTTTCACAAGAAAGAACCGCAGACTCAGTCTACCAACAACACGCTGATCCACAGGTTGGGGATCGAAATCCCTACAGACGCTGAACTCACAGCTTGCACCCAGGTCTCACACCACAAGACCTGACCCGGAGATAACTCTCTCTTCCTCTTAGACAAGAGGGAACCCAGCAGTGACCCACCCTCACTGCAATTCAGAGACGCTGTCTCTCTTCCTCCTCAGTCGGAGGGAAGAACCGAGGTAGCCTTCTCACTACCTGAACACAAAACCCCAGAGAACTCCTCCTTTCCTCTGATCTAAATCAGAGGGAAGCCACACTGCGACCCAGAGGATTCACCTCTCTTCCTCTACACCTAGAGGGAAAGAAAATAGAGTATCGGAATTTGAGAACGAACAAACGAAGACATAAAGAAATATTGAAAGACAATTGAACGGAGAAACAATGTAGCTTCTTAAAGAAGCATAGACAAAACGTAGTAGAAAACCATACTCTCCTTCATCACTCTCTCTCTTCCAGGTACGCTCAACGAATGGATCAGGATGGCTTCTCCTCTCCTTCCTCTCGCTCTGGCCTCACCCTTTTTCTTGTGGCTTCAGCAGCTTTTCAGGAGCAGAAACCTTCCTATATATATCCAGACTCACGAGAGACTGAGGGTATGGGAGACACGCGCGAAGAAGATGCTTCCAGATGAGCCGAGCCACGTGTTAGATGATTATTCCCTCAATTCACGTGCTCACATGATTGGAATAAAGTTCCAATTTGTCTTTAAGTCCCTGTAATGTTTCAGAGAACATTCAGTCAATCTCAGAAATATTCAAGTCATACGTTTGTTCACACAGATTGCACGAAACTTATCAAAGGACTGAAGAACGCGTCAACACAGTAAAGCCAAGGCGTTAACGCAATGAGTTTATAGTGGAGAGCAGGACCCTTCACAATACACACCAATGCGTCAACGCATTAGTGACAGCGTCGACGCATCGGCTTGGTTGTTGATCAAAAGATCTTTGGACATCAGCCCAAGGCGTCAACGCTTCCATCGTGCAGCGTCGCCTCAGCTCCTCAAGCGAGATGCTCACGCCCTTGGCAACTGGCCAATGCGTCAACGCATCCAGTGTCAGCGTCGACGCAATGAACAAGACAGCAAGTGAAAGACGCACAATTGCGTCTACGCAGTCAGCCAAGTGCGTCAACGCACTAAAAGCACAGAACCCATATAGATGAAGACAGACAGGTACGAGCTAATGGGTGAACGTGTTAGAGGAGCATTTAATCAGAAAAGCATGATGAAGACATTTTAATCAGAAGATGTGCATGCAAACAAGAAATTTCCCAAGGCTCCTTTCAGAACCAAGATCCAGAGATTATCCAGACAATGCAGGATCTTTAACAGTCACCAGGAAGCAACACATAATTTTATTCATAGTGTTAGTCATCATCAAAACTACAGAGATTCAACAGACATCACTGACCATCCTATTTTTTTGAGGATCCCGTTGTTCGCCAGCGGTGCTCCATGATGTTTGCCACTTTTTTCTAAGTCATGACATGTAATTTTCATATTTTCTTTGAGTCATAATTGTGTAATTTTATTTTTATTTGAGTCAAGTCCCTAGGTTAATGAGTCATCTACCTAAGTTAATTGTCATTAGGTTGGTCAGGTTGGTTAATGGGCTCAATTAAGTGGGCTAGGCCGAGGGGCGCCCCCTTCCCCCTTGGTTTCTTGTCATTAGTCTAAAAGTCAGGGACTTATGTTAAATTATGGGATTCCTATAAATAGGACCCCATTCCCTCATTTGAGAACAAATGAATGAATGAATGAGATTTTGAATTTGAGTTTCCACAAAATTGTATGATTTCTTCTCCTCGGGTGAGATACCCTCTCCGTCCCCCCTCTCCTTCTCTCTCTAGGGGGCGACCCCTTTCTCTCTCCTCCCCCCCCAATTTTGAATTTCTCTTTCTCTCTACCCCATTCAATCCTCATTAAAGCTTCTCTCCCCTCCCCATACTCCATTCAATTGTCCCATTACTTCCCCCATCTACCAAAGCAACCTTTGGTATTCCTAGGCACCCCTTCACTCTCTCTAAGCCATCTTTCCCCTTCCCAAGCCAACCTTTCACCTCCCCAAGGCTCCAATTGAATTCCCCACCCCTTGAGGGCTGTGCCCCAGCCTCTCCCTCTCCACCAACCTCCCTTGGTCACAGCCCCCCACCTCCCCTCCACCTTTCTTGGCCGACCCCCATCTCCCATCCCAACTCACCCTAGGCCGCACCCCTCTCCATCCCCCCCCCCCATTCCCTGCTTGGTCGGACCAGACCCCCACACTCTACCAGCTCCGCCCCCCTCCCTCTCTCAACCACCCCCATCAACCCCTAACACCCTCCCCCATCCTCCACAGCCATTACCCCTCACCCCTTGCTGTATTGGCCCCCCTTTCCTACTCCATTTACCTTCACCAAGTTGCAGATCAAGAAGGAGTTTGCAACAGTAGAGTACCCCAGAGTTGTAGAGGCTGCCTCTTCTTCACCATGAGTCTCATGGTGGCATATCCTGTACCGGTGGAAAGATCGTCAAGTCAGCTTCGCAGTCGAGGTGGTCTCGCATCCGTCTGAGCTCCGAGCTGCCCGGGAGAGCCATTCTCCCACTACTGCACAAAACTGTTCCGCTAGGGAACCAGAAGCTAAGGAAGGAAGCGACCCCTGCTGCTCCACGACAAATTTGGACGTGATTACTTGGATGAGGTCTTCTTCTCCAAGTCCTCTACCATCTCCAAGAAGTAGGGCGCCGTTTGGACACCGGAGCACAAAGTTCCAAATTTTATACCCAAAGTGCGCAGGTCAGTTCTTTCGATGGCAGATTCGACCCCCTTTCATTTTTCTAGTCTTCGCGGTCAGCTCCGACATCCGACGATGACCCCGTTGGTCTCGGCTCGAAGAGGACTCGTCCACGTACATAGAGGTTCTAGTTCCGCATCATTCGGACACCGGAATCGTTCGTGGCACCTTCATCTTCTAGCAGCAGCAACTCAAGAGTAGTCAGCGCCAGAGCAGTTTGGCCCTTGTCCAGCCCTTGTCCTGGCCACCGACAATGTCATGAAATTCCCCAATAATTCTAACGTCCTCCTGGGCCAACCCAGGAGGTTTTGGTCCAGGTTTCATCACAAACAGAGTTCGGGTTAGTCCGTAGCGATGCCAATAGCGACTGTCTGTCCACTGTTCCAGAGAGTGGACAGAATCGACGGCCTCCTCGCATTTGGTTTCTATCATAGATTTCCCCACCCCGACTGGCCGGCTTACAGCCTCTCCCTGCGTGGAGGTAGTTTTGATTGTAATTCAAGTTAATCCCCACCCCGAGATCCCCCTCCTACGTGAGGTGTAGTGAGTGTCCTAGTAGGTCGTCATCCGAAGTTACATCGGCGTGGCGTGCGGGTGCATACCCACGCCTCCCCGCTCGCCATCGTCTCCGGCCGGGATCGGCGTCTTCATGCTGATCAGGTGAGAATCTGGCCCCTCTCCTTGCTGGTTTAACTCTGCTTAGCTTAGTATTGTTTCTAAGTTGCTCATTGACAGTGAGGTGAGTGCCCGGTCCCGAATTCTCATCAAGTTGAGTGCCACCGCGGGTGAGTTGTGAGCGAGACACTACATCCCACGCCCTCGGCATACTGGCCGCCCGCAAAATTAGGCATCCCAGGCCCTTAGGGGTCCATCCCAAGCTAGCCATACCCCTGGAGCAGCAAGGTCCCACCTCGGACCCTTCCCACCATCGTCGACTTGCCTACAAGCAACCATGATCGCTACGCGAGTCGGTCTGCTATAGTGAGTCCGCTGCTCAAAGTTACTTACTTGCAATTGTAGGTCCAAGGGCTTCGGCCAAGTGGCTGCCACCCCCAAGGTGGCGTCACATCACAATGCCATTGCTGCCGGATAAGGGGGATCTCCCCATTGCTAAGCCTCGCCACAACAAGCCTCTACCGCCGGATCAGTAGGGCATTTGGGCCTGTGTTGAGTTCACTCCTTACCTCTCTGAGTGGACTCAGATCCACTGTCTGTCTCAAGTGTGTCGACTCCATTGGAAGGGTGAGTCGACTTTACAAAGGGGGGGGGGCTGCGATGATTCTACGCAATGTGTTGCCAGGGGTGTCGACTTCCCTACTAAGAGTGAGTCGACTCAAGGAGCTTTGAGTCGACTCATTATTAGTTGTGAGTCCTCAAGTCAACTCTGTTGGAGTGATTTCTGTCATCTTGAGGGTTCCTTACCCTTGCCATGTCATGGCTTAGGGCTCCTTTCCCCTCAAATGAATATAAATTGGTGCCGACCGGCGTACAGTGCCCCGATATCCTTAGACTAGTCGACCCATGGCTATACTAGCGCTCTCCTAAGCCTCCATGTATATGTCGTGGTGCCGAAATGGGTCAATACCGTTGGTAGATGTTTGTCAACCCTTGGGTGACACAGGTCTCCTAGTAGGTGAGTCCTCGGATATCCAACACCTGCTATAGGATCTTGGATGTGGTTCTGACATGCCTATCTTTTACGGAGCCCGTCTCAGCCTGCTGTGGACGGGTCTCCGCTACATCTCCCCCAATATGTTCTGGGGCAGGGGGAGATGCTGCCGAAATTTTCTTAAAAATCAGAGTTTTATTTCCTATTCCGCATCGTGTTTTTCCTAGATTTTTGCTTGATTTTTATCCCTTATGGTGGTAACAATTTCACGGCTATTCATGCCGAATTGTGAGGGCAAGGCACCCGATAAAGAGGATAAATCAATAACAAGTGTCGTCGCCCGGCATACATCATCCCGGTGATATGCGAGCCCGTCTCAGCGCGGTCATGTCGGTTCTCATCATGAACCATATGCATGCACTCCAATGATAGAGGCGGTTCCACAATAAAAAGGCAAGCATTGATCGATGGCCTCACGGGTGACCAGGATTTCCTAGAGGGCTGGCCTTCGGGCTTCTCCACCTAACATGGGGCACGAGATTGCCACTTAGGCATGACCGTCAGTCAGGGAACCGTCTCAATACTTCATGGACGAGTCTGTTATACCTTCCCCGACACACTCATGACAGGGGAAGTGCTATAAAAATCTTCCCAGAACATGACACGTCAATAAACAAGTAAATGGTTAGAGATTGCGGCGGTAGTATACCTTCGATCAATTGGCACCAAATTTTCAAATGGTGCATAGGAACTCATGGTTGTATGCAGCATAAGGATTCCATCGGAAGCCGACTTCTACACGCAATTCTGAATAGGGAAATAAACTTCAATACACAAATTTACCTACGCGTGTTCGCATATGTATATATACGTACATAGATGCGCACATTCTATACCATTGAATGCCTGCATGTCCTGACTCTCCAGTATATAAAATGGTGATTTGTCAAAAGTCAGATTAAGTTCGACTGGAGACTTTTACTATGCATGAGTGGAAACTCTGCCCTGTACCGGGGATCAATCCACCTATAGAAGCATCATCTCATCACTTGCTTGATTGCATGCTAAATTCCATTTTATCAATAAACGTCTTCCATCTCATGTTCTCTTTCAATTATTCGGCCCCATGGTCCCTCTATTTTGGCGATTAATCAAGGGTTGTTCTTCTTTCGGAAGGGCGTAATTAACACCGTAGCCTTTATGGTATGACGGGTTTCAAGTCCTGACATGATATCCACCTTCGTCTGATCTGTCAAACGGTGCGCATAATAGACTCGTCTCTTTGTGATTGGCACGCCCACGCAATTAACAATGAATAAACCAAAAAGATTAATAAATAAATTAATAAATAAATTCCCATCCCCACAGTGTACGGTACTGCAGCGAGAAATATATGGCTGCAAAGGAAAATACCTCCGATATGACATAAACGCCTCCATTTTCCTTTGTTGTCTTATTTCTCCTTCTCACCGCGATTGCCGACCGATTTTGTTAAAACAAAGTTGGCACGCTCGGTGGGATGTCTCTCGCCTTTCTTATTTTTGCTGAAGAGAAGCTTTTGCCAACCCTGAAGCCATGGTGCCCTTTTCCTATCCTTGCAGGAGATGTAGAGGGGGGGCATATTCCCTTGTAGCTCCCAGCTCGTGTTCTAGCAGCCGGATCGTGCTGGGTGACTGTCTCCGACCGTTACTCTCTCCAGCAACCAGCAGTCCAGCAACTATGGCAGCCGTAACATATGGCCCCATCGTCATCGCCACCCATGCACGGGTGAGTTACTTGGGGACGCCGATCACTTTTGGTGACTTCGCCCTTGTCATCGGATCACCCTACTTTCTAGCGTGGTCCCTGTGGCAGTCTTGCGGCCAATCCCAGTTCCTGTTCTTGCTCGTGCGGTCGACTCACCATGTGCCTCCCCAGCATCGGTGGCCAGTCCGAGTACCAGACTCAGGGCCTCCACCACCGTCCCCTGTAGGGGTCCCAGATCATCTTTCGCCCATACAAGCATTAGCTCCCAGGTCCAGCACGGGCCGACTCCTAACACGGGCCTCGCGCCCCCGACTTCCGCTGCTACCCCAACACCTCGCTCGGGTTTCCAACCGCGAGCCTTGGTGGAACGATTTTATTTATTTATTTATTTAAAAAAGGCATGCCAGTCACATGAGTGACAATTTATTGTGCGCTTGATCTAACTTGGTCAGTCGACTGTGAAGTTCAGGTTGGGACTGAAAGTCCGCCATACCATAAAGGTTATGGCATTAATCACATCCTCCGATAAGGAGGAAAACGGTTGATTAATTGTCAAGATAAGATGCCACCAGGGCTGAACAAATAAGAACACATGCAAAGCAAGGTTAACAAGATAATGTGATGGATTTGTTTATTTATTTATTCATGCAAGGCAAGCAACATTTATTACACCCGAACCTCAGTACTAGGCGGGGACTTAGGTCTGAAGACCGCCATGACGCATAGTGAAAGCTTTCAGTTGGGCATGACCTGGTCTTCTGCTAAACATCATTTGATATACTGAGAATTTGGTCAAGCAAGCATGCATCAAAGCAATGACATATGTGTCTATACATGATAGCATATTCTAATAGAAAATATGATCAAAGATGGGTTTGATTATCAATCTTCTTTTTATTAGGCCCTTGATGAAAGGCAAGAGTCTTGGGGGTCAAACAAGGTCGACCTGAGGGCTAAGTGAGGTAGACCTGGGGGGAATGAGGTGAACCTAGGGGGGAAAAATGAGGTCGACCTAGGGGCAAATGAGGTCGACCTGGAGGCAAAAGAGGAGGACCTAAAGGGCAAATGAGGTCGACCTGGAGGCAAATGAGATGGACTTGAGGGGCAAATGAGGTCGACCTGGGGGTTTCAGGTGGTTAACATAGCAATGCATATGGTGAGTTGGTGCAATGGCGATGGGGATTAGGGTGCGTCGGTGCGATGGTGATGGAGAAATGGGTGAGTCGGTGCGATGGTGATGGGGAGCGGGGTTCGTCGGTGTGATGGTGATGGAGAGATAGGTGAGTCGGTGACGCGGGCCATAAAAGAAGATGCGTCGGTGGCATCATCATCGAATCACGGAGGAAGGTGGGGGAGTCGGTGGCGTCGTCACCGAATCACAGAGCTCTCACTGACTCCGCTTCAAAGGGGTTTATGAAGGCGCTAGCTCAGGACTTCTCAGGGGGGATTTTCATACCTTTGCATCCTAGGAGTAATTGTAGGAGTGTTTATGTAGATTAAGAAGTTTAAGGGTTTGAATGTTCATATGGTGAGTGAAATTAGATTGCATTAGGACCTCTTTTATTCATTCATCATCTCTTCTTATTCTTTTATTTTGTTAACTATGCGAGGTTACTACTCGAGCACAGACCACTGGTTCACACTTTAATAGTGAGGCCTTATGGGATAGATACATGAGATGTAGCATCGCAAACGAGTAAATCTCAACGATCACTGGAATGAACCCAAAACAATGAAAATGTATGGAGAAAATTGGGCAGCATCTCCTCATGACAGGGGAATGCTCAACCCAACAGATGGGCTCACACATGGGGATGTTGAGTGGTGATAGGCAGATCTAGAGGGGAGGGGTGAATAGATCAGCCCCCCTTTTCCCTTCTTTGCATAAATAAAAATTAAATATAACACAACCGATAATGGGACATATATTAGTTAATAGCTAAGAAGCTAGATACACACATGATATTTGGAAACAGTCCTGTCAAGCTTCTACCGTTGAAACAAGAGAGAAAGCAAACCACAAGACAAGATCTTTAAGGTGGTTCGGTCTCAATCTAGAGACCTACATCCACCCCTCACACAACACGGTGAGGCTTCAATGGTGCTAACGCATAACTGCTGATTCACAGCTTCTAAGTAAGAGATATACTCTTACACTCCGCTGCCACACAGCTCGTGGGATCACAACCCAAAACACATAGACAGGTGTCCACATCATCTGTCTTCCTACACGTAGGTAGGGAATGAGTGATATGGAGTTTGTTTTTAAGAAAAGCAAACTGAAAAAGAACTAGCCAGATAGAGTATCGTAAGAAGCACAATGAGAAAGAAGCCTCCTGTCTAGGAAAGAGCTTGAGGGGTCCTTGGCTTTCTTCTTCTTCTTCCTAGATCTTCACCATAACCCTTGAGAAAGAAAGATGATCAAGCTTTAAGCTTTCAAGGGTTCTGGATGAAGCTTCAGGAAACCTTTCTACTTGCAAAAAGATCTCTCGTCGTGAGGAAGAGGATCATCTTCTTCTTGTTGCGCTTACACCAGTAGCATCAGGAAGGAGTGTAGCTTCTTCAGCAAGTCTTCCATCTTTTTGTTTACCTCTTGCTTGCTTGGATGCTCACCTTGAACTGGAGCCATGCTCCTCATATATTGCTATCCTAGGGCGACACCAACGTTGTCCATTTTTCAAGCAACACCCAGAATGTCACATCCACATTATTTGATTTGCTTCCATTTGCATAGTTGACACCTTTTCTGTCAAGTCTGTAGATATGTGGGTAGGTAGGAGACCGAGGCAGCAAGGGTATGATCTTCGTCAGAGGATATCTCTGCCAAGACACAGTCCTCTAACACGGTAGTACATTGATGGCTCTTTCCAGAGCAAACAGATCCTCTGGGTTAAGTTTCAGATCTTGAAGACAGCTTCTGTCAGATTCAGATCCGTTCTGGTCGAACCAAATGTGTCGACACTTTCCACTCAGTGTGTCGAGACATCCCATTGAAAGCCTTGAAGATAGCTTTTCCGATTTCAAAATTATTCTGGTTGAACGTTGATGTGTCGACACTTTACACCCAGTGTGTCGGGACATCAGTGAATGTCTTGAAGACCCATGGTAGATGTGTCGAGACATCCATAGTGCTGTACCGGGACATATGTGCTTGGCTTCGCGATGACACTGTGACTGTGTCAAGACAACACCAAACGGTGTCGAGACAAGTGAGCCATGTGCAGAGTTATCGCATGAAGGTGTCGACACAGGAGCACCAAGTGCAGAGATTATCACACGAATGTGTCGACACTTTTCACTTAGTGTGTTGAGACATCGGTGAGTCCAGAGGCTAGACAGAACGGCTTCAGCTTGATTTCTTCTGGAGGTGTCGAGACATGGGTCAGATGTGTCGACACATTCTTTTATGCCGGAGCTCAAACATTGGAGATTCAACACATTTTCTTCTAGATGTGTCGGGACATCATTAGGCCGTGTCGAGACATCACTTACAGAAGTTTTCCTGCATGAGTTTAGTCAATTCATAATGATTTATGATCTATTATCATCAAAACCAGGGGACACAACATTCTCCCCCTTTTTGATGATGACAACCATGAATCATTATATCCAAGCATTCATATAGCATTACAATCAAATTGGTTTGAGGATCCATCAACCAAGTGAGATTCATCCATTCACACAACAACTAAATGGTAGCATTTTTCAACATATAGCATTTTTCAACAACACTACAAAAAGCTTGTTTCATTGATCAACCATGGTTTTGTACAGATCAAGCAAAGATGTGTGCTCAAGAAGTTACATTGCAAATCTAAATGCAAAACTAGCAAAAACTAGATGAAAAAGCTAACTACATGCTTGATGCTTAATGATGATTGTCTTCTCAGAAGGTCTTCAATACTTCTCCCCCTTTGTCATCAACAATGAGGGGGTGAAGGAGGAGGCTACTGTGGTGGAGGCATGGAGCTAGAACTGGCAAAGTGAAGGATCTGTGCCTCTTGACAGTCATGTTGCATGTGAGAGATTGTTGTTTCTAGAGAGTCAACCCTCTGAGTGAGCTGCTCATCCCTTTGTCTGACAAACTGTTGTAACGACTTGATATTTTCTTTGATATCCTTGAGCCAGCCATGAATCATTTCACATATGTATTCTGTTTCAGCCCTCTACTAGGAGCCTTCTGGTGGAAAACGAGAAGAGGTGGCTTCTATTTGATGAGGAGGACACCATTCATCACCTACATCCTGCAGGGCTGGTTGGAGTTGAGCTTTATGCAGATGAATGAGCTCCAAGATTTCAGTACCAACCATATCTAGTTTGTTGTACACGACGTCCATCTTGGCCTCAGCTTTGGTGGTGTTGTTGACTGCTCGAGCTGTGTCTGTGTGGACAGTTTCTGCAAGCCTAGAGGATGCATCCAGTTGCTTGTTAGAGTCAGAGTAGATCTTCCCTTTCAGCCATTGGGAGGCATCCAGTAGTCAAGAAGTAGTAGCATTAACTATTCTCTCTAGATTGGAGGTGGCATCAATGGATCTATTGGTTTTTGCGGTCACATGTGCTCTGATGGATGTAGTTGCGCCAGCCGCTTGTGCTCGGATGGATGTAGTTGCACCAGCCACTTGTTCAGCTAGCTAATTAGAGGAGCCCATCAGTTTGGCAAACTTAATGTTGATATTACCTTGCTCTTCTCGTATGTCATATGCATGCCTCACAATGTCTGTAGTTTTCTCTTGGGTTTCAAGGTGAATTTGCCTGAGCTTCTTCATTATTGTCCCAACTCTTTCGCACACATTGACGATTGAATTCATGAAGTTGTACAACCTTGCATCTAACATGTGTGTGTCATGCATAAATTTTGCCCATTTGCTGGTTTGAACTTGCTCATTGTGAAGTTTTCTGGCTTCTATTCTGTCCACTTGTAAGCTGAGTTATCGAAAGGAGGAGTTCATGCTCCAAAACTGAGCAGTGAGAAATTGGATAAGTGCAAGGTGAATATCCATAAGACTGCCAGTGGCACCAAAAGCAGGACTTTGTGAGGTGGAGGCCTCAGTATGAAATTCAGGAGGGGCATCCCTGGCACTAAACACTCTAGGCTCATTGCCTGGAGACAGAGGAGGTTGGATGCCAAAAGCCATCATCATCCCAGGCTAGTCCATTGGATCTACAAACTGTTGCTGTTGAGGGGCCTGCTCAAAGTGGATATCTGCATGGAACATTTCCCCATGCTGATCTAACTATGCATCTGAAGCTGGCTGGTCTTGTGCTTGCTGATCCTGTGCAGGCTGTGCCTGTGCATGCTGTTCCTGTGCAGGCTGTGCCTGTGGAGTTGGCTGTACTGGAGGGTCAGGTAGATTCCTGATCATTTTGTCACCTTCCTTTTTGAAGTGCATGTAATTTTCTATGAACCTCATGGTGTAGACATTACTCTGGGGAATAGTGATGGACTTTTCATGATCAAGAGGAATGCCAACCTTCTGAAAAATGGCAGTAAGGTGTGCGGCATAAGGTTGGCTACGCCAGTTGAGAGTGCAACTGTTCATAACCTGGAGCATGATCTCTCAAAGACAAACATGGTAATTGTTGAATAGACAGTAAAAAATGAATCTTTGTGTCTCAGTGAGTCTGCTTCTGCCACCCCATTATGGGGTAATCATGGTAGTGAAAATGTGATGCAAAAGATGCTGTAAGGGGGGAAACTGGTTTGTGTCAAAGGATTTGACAAGTAGTTAGGTAGCGTCCTGAGGGTCTCGAGGCTTTCCTATCATGATGGTGTAAGCTACAGACAAATCAATCTCAACCTCAGATTCTATTTCCCCATCCCGGGGTATGTGTAAAGCCCTATGAAGAAGCTTGGTTGTAAGCTTGATGGAGAACCCCATGACCTCAGTCCGAAGGACTTTCTTGTTTTCATCAAAAAATAAGTTCTTGTAGAACTGCTGAACCAAAAATGGGTAGTATACCCTGTGATCGGACAGAAACCGTCGCCATCCTTGGAACTCAAATAACGGCAGTAGTTCAGGAAAAGACTCAAGCATCTTGTGGTCATCAAAATCCACATTCCTAGGGAAGAGAATCCTAGTGGGATCATTGTCTTCTTCCCTGACGGAGGTAGCCGTACTGGGCTTCGGAGGGACTGACTGAGCTTTGGCCTTCCCTTTTTCTTTGGCGGCCACGGCCTTTGGTGGCGGCGGTGAAACCCTTTCACTGTTCGAGCCCTGGGCCTCGGCAGCTCTTCTCTTGGCTGGTTCGGCAGTTGGGCGGTCCTCAATGCTCTTGGAGCACCCTTTTGTGGACGCTTTCGAGGCTGTGGCCTTCTTGGATGAAGCCGCATCTTTCTTCTTGCTGCGGGTGACCGGAGGAGCCATGGAGAGGGTAGAAGAAAGGGAAGAGAGAAGACAGAGGACGACGGGAGCTAGCTAGGGAGATGGTGGCACATGTGAAGAAGGATGGAACATGGGCGTCGACCTCCACGGCGAGGATGTGCAGATTCGCTGGAGAGAGAGGTCACGAGTGGAATAGGGTTGAAATGAGGTAAGGTGAATAAAATGATTTTCACCGTCGAGTAAATAAGGAAAGTTGAGATTTTTGAGTTTTAAAAAAGCAACCATGAGATAAGAAATGGCGTATATACCCCTATGTTAAGTTCAGAAAGGTTTGAAGCTTATAAGCTCATTTTTTAGAATGAGGGTTTGAGAAAAAACCATTTTTGCAACAAAGAATAAGATTAAAATATTTGAGATAGTTAAAGAAGATGAAACCAAGCCCATTTGACTTATCACGTTCCATTGGCATGATTGGAAAAGGAAGATAAGCAGGTATTGAAGATAAACAAGAGCCTTTTTATTTTGAAGCAAGGTGTCGAGTCAACCCCAAACCATTTTTTTAATTTTAATTAATAAAACTGTCTGATATAGCATTCACTTTTTGACTCAAGGAAACACGTTGATTAGACGCCAGAGTCCCTGGTTACTTAGTGAGCTTATCTTTTTGAATTTTTCTGAACAGAATTGACAGCCTTCATCATGACTAGATTGACCTTCATTTCATTGATGGAGGATCTAATTTCTCTGAAGATGAGGTCATTGCTCTGAAAATTGCAGTATGGTTTTTAAGAGGCGTATTCTCTAATTGACTTTAGATTAGGCAACTTGTTTAAGGACAATACATGCCAATCAATTCATAAACCAAGAAGCCTATTTGCAGTGAACTTTCAGACGCTTAGGCAAAGGTCATTTTCAATGACTTGATGAATGTTTTAATCCTATTATGAGTGCAAGATTGGTAGGACTCAACGCAATAATTAACGAAAATGAGATTTATAAACAAGAAACCATTCTTTTAACCATGAGTTAAATAGATGAACTTACTCAGGGTTATATAAATGAGTGAAAACATTCTTAACTCCCCCTCACTTAATGCTCGGTGAAAAGTGAAGGTTCAGAGGCAAGGATTTGAGGTGGAAATGAAAGAAGCAGTGTGTAGAAAGAAGTAGAAGGCTCTCCATTGGATCTTCAAACCCAAGGGCGGCTGAGAGATAGACTCGACACTTGACTGGAGGGTGTCGATCTGATCAACAGGTTCTATGCTGCATGTTGGATTTTCTAGCATCTCCCTTAGGAATTTGCTATTCCACGTGGATTATAGGGTCCACGTGGGGCATCGGTGCGTTGGCAGCCCATCCCGCTGCATGGATTATAGGGTCCATGTGTGAAGCCCCTCATGTCTGCCCACAGCACGATAGTGTGGGGTTCTGCAATGCCACAAGGAAATACAGTCCGCCTTCGCTACAAGCTCGAGCTTTTAGCGCAACGGTTGGGGCATGATCCTGTAAACTAGTATCAGAGTGAGGTCGCGGGTTCAAATCCCCCAGGTGCTGCTGGGGGGGAGATTGTTGGATTTTCCAGCGTCTCCCTTAGGGATTTGTTGTTCCACGTGGATTATGAGGTCCACATGGGGCATCGGTGCGTTGGCAGCCCATACCGCTGCGTGGATTATGGGGTCCATGTGCGAAGCCCCTCATGTCCGCCCACAGCACGATAGTGTGGGGATCTGCAATGCCATAAGAAAATACGGTCCGCCTTCGCTACAAGCTCGAGCTTTTAGCGCAACGGTTGGGGCATGATCCTATAAACTATTGTTGGGTTCGGTGCGCCCCCTCGTTGTCTTTGACAATGGTTTTGATGATTCCAATATATTGTGTGTTATATGTTTAATGGCATCTTTCTGATAAAAAGGCTAACATGATGATATCTTGTCTTGTAGGTTGAAAGTCAATGGTCCTTCCTGAATACATCTCTGAGGTTGACTCTTGCATGCTGTGCATGAGGCTTTGTAGCTTTCATGAGAAATTTATGACTCTTGGTGAATGTTGTTATTACAGGTTCAGTTTTGATGAAATGGATGTCATGTTATGATCTGTGACTTTGTTCTGGCTTGGCCTTCTTTGATCTCATGTATAGATCTTAATAGGATGGTCTTTACTTGTTGTTGCATGAGATTTTAAATGGTCTTAAATGTTTAATACTACTGCTCATGTTTCATGAATTGATTTGAGCATTCGGTTGGACTTCTTTATGATTCACATGGATTTGTATTTCTGGATAGTATAGGAACAAATTGCCCATATTACATTTGATTCCATGGTAATTGATGTTTGAATGGATGCTAATTGGCTTAACTGAGCTAAATCATGTATAAAGTTCAATGAGGTTAATTCCATGAACAACCTTATCATGTTGGGTATGTTGATGTTTCTTGCTTGATCACTTCTCAAGATGTATGCTTGGATTGGAAATGTCATAATTTTCCTTCACATGTGGTTGTAATATAAATGTTCATTGTGCAGATTGATCTTTGCACGGAGCTAATCTATAGGTTTTACACACCTTGCTCCAACCTGGTTCATAGATGCACTGACCTTTCTTGAATGTGCATTGACCTATCCTTTACATCTCATAAATATGCACAGACGTCATGTTGGATCCAAGTTAAAGTTAATTTTGGATCATTGGACTGAACCTTGGATGAATGGGTTTTATCTGGAACCTTTGCAATGATCAAAGTCTGAAGTGACTAGTTGGTCAAGTGCAGGATTGAATTGAATAGTGGTCTCACTCCATTGGATCTATGGAAGTGCAGGTTACATATGGATTGGGTTGAATTAATCACAAATTTGAGCTTCTAATCTACAGGTTATGTTTTACTCTCAAATTCATCAAGACATGGTAAGAGCCTACCTTAATTGCATTCTTATATGGTTGTCTTGGCCTTGATGCCTTATTTAATTCCATTGGTTTAATTTATGGTTCGTGGCCTTGGGGTTTATTGGGTTTAATTATTCTTTCATGTATTTGGTTTGATCTGAGTTCACGCACTGGCATTACATGGCAATTTGAATCTACCTCACAGCTTGGGGATTCGGTGTTTACTAAATGCCTTCATGCTTATATCTCTTGGGGTCTTGTAGCTATCAATAGATTCATGTCACCATTGATGTATCTCATTAAAAATAGTCTTGATGGTTTTCATATCTTCATTGCATAATAATCCATTGGGTAATTCTTGCTCTCAAATGGTTTATTGCATATGTCTTGGTTTTGGGCTTCATTGGACTGCATTAGCCAGTTTTCTGGTTTGACACTGCAAGTGTCGACCCCTAGGGTCGACTCTTGGGGGCCTCGGGTCTGTTTACAATGTAAACAGAACCCCCGGTAAAAAGTTTCGACCCCAGGGGTCGACACTTTACCCAGGGTTCTGTTTTTTATAACAGGACAGTAGGTGGTGAGAAAGGTGTCGACCCCAAGGGTCAACACTTTGTCTGGGCGACCCGGATCAGGTTTGCCGGAATGGTTTCGAACTTCGAGTTTCATGGTCCGATTTGCTTAGGGTTTTACCCTATTGCTCCTAGGGTTAGGCCCTTCTATTAGGAGTGCATTTGAAGGGTTTGGTTGTGGGTTATTTTGGTCCTTTGTTACTAGATTCTCTCTTGTATATGAGAGTTACGATCTCCATCGGAAGAGGTATCCCCCTTGTGCTAACATGTTTTATCTGCCTGCAAGAAGAAGAGAGGGAAACGCACCCTGCTGGTGGAGGAAGAGGAAGGTGCTTGCATCGGCCGGAGAAGGAAGACGCAGCTGCCAACGACTGCGTCTCATGATCCCGAGCTTGTAGCTGGAGGAAGCCACCGCTACTCTCTTCATCGGTTGCTAGCTTGGGCGTATCTATCAAAGGGTTGAGTTCTTCTCTCACAGTTTTATCATTCTAAAGCACTCTTCTATTTTATCTCCGAGTTGTGTGAAGATTAAGGGGATATCTATATCATTCATTCCTATATTCTTGTTTAATGTTAGCTTAAAGTTTGGGCTTATTGTTCTATCTACTCTTGTTGTAAAGAAGAAGAACGAAAAGGAGTGGTGGGACATTAAAGGGGAATTCATATATATGTATTTCTGTTTTCAGTTGTTGTCATGTCCCTTTTAACCAAGATATACCTTCGGAGCATAATGACTCATCTTTTCTTGATGTGTGCAGGCTCGATTGGAGCTGGGACTTGAACGAACAAACTTGGATCTTCAAGGAGGAAGACCAACTGCTCCAACTAGCTGCGGATAAAATCTTCTCCAACCTAGGCTTCAAGGAAGATCTGCTTATTTCTATTGGAGAACAAAGGGGATATTTCTACATCCTCTTTATGCAAACTTCTATGAATGTTTCATAGTCTACTTTTATCTACATACTGCTACGGGTGAATATTGTATATCCTTTGATTTTTTTAAACTCAGAATATCTATGTATGTGTACGGAGCTGTGTCTCCGTGTGGTTATCGTGTCCGGGGTACGTTCCCCGAACGTGTGTGTGCTGCAGTGGCAGCGTGTTGAGGCAAGGCCTCGTGTGTGTATTGCTGCGGAAGCAACGTGTGTGTGGTTGGGGTTTGTCCCCGTGTTTCTACGAAAGTAGCGTGTTGTGAAGCCTCACCCGATTGGGTGAGGGGTGGACATAGGGAGCCCGTCGTGGTCCCGAACAAACTTAAAATCCATGTGTCTTGTGTGATTGCCTGTGTGATTGTCATTTCTTCTATCTCCGTTCACAGGTACATTATATAGGTTTTTAATTCACTGCACAATCACTCACTGCTACCTCCGTAATCTGTGTTGAGTAAAATTTCCTTGTTAGTTGCGTTAACTATACGTGTGAGATCGGAAAGTTTGAGAGAGCATTGTAATCTCACTTGAGTTTTAGTTAATCAACGTAGTTAATTTCACTTCAGTTGTAATTGGGTTAGAAAGTTTTTAAAATTCGCCATCTCGACAAGGGGACAATTCAACCCCCCTTCTTGTCCGCCATCTCTTTGGGCCAACAATTGGTATTAGAGCCCAGTCTCTGATTTTTAAGCGGACCTCACGGTCTAGGAGTAAAGATCGTTTTCATGATGGCTTGCTTGAATTCTATTCCTGTTTTCAATGGTTTTGATTATGCTTCATGGCTGGGAAAATTCTATGTTTGGATTGCTGGCTTTGATCCGAAACTCATGAAATTAATCTCTCGTGGTCCACATGTCTTACCCAAAAATGAATTAAGGTGGACTGATGAACATAAGAAAATGAATTCAGATAATTTTTTTATTTTGAATGCTCTTAAGGCTGCCTTGGACACTAATCAATTTCCATTTGTTTTATCTTGTAGGGCAGCCAAGAAATTTGGGACGGGCTGAGCGAAGCCCAAAAAGAAAGTTACAACGATGGTGATTGCTTAGTTGCAAACAATGAAATTGAGCTTCAAAGCGAGGAGAGTTCAATGGTAAACTCTAACTCCGACTCTGATGAGAAAAATGATTTGAGTTATGATGAACTGGTGGATGCTTACGATGAGTTAGTTGATCGATATAAAGCTTTAAAAATTGAAAATAGAAAAATGAAAAAGAAGCTTGATGATGTTTCACATGTTAACTCTCCATGTGCTAAGTGCCTTGAAACAGAGAATGCTTGTGTAGATAATTCTCCATGTGGAAAATGCACTGAATTTGAGAAATTGGTTAAGTCGCATGTCCATGAGATAGATAGCCATAAAGAAATCATTACTTGTTTAAAAAAAGAAAATGAATCTTTATTGGCTAAAATTTCAAAACTTGAAAACATTGAAAAAGATGCAAGAGGAAATTTGAGCTGTTCCAATAGTGATCAATTCTTGATTGATGAGCTTATACAAAATGAAAAACTTGCTCAAGAAATTGAAGAATTAAAGAAACAAAACAATATGTTGGTAGAGAAAAGTCACAAGTTTGAAAAAGGAAAATATGTCCTTATTGACAATTCTAAAAATCTTCATGTTTTGGAACAAGAAATTGCAAGCTTTAAAACTATCAATTCTCTGTTAAATGGGAAGCTTGCACTATGTGAAAAAGAAATTGCTGAATCTAACTTGCATATCTCATCATTGGAAGATGAGATCAAGAATTTGAATGAGTCCATGTGCTTGTATGATAATGAAAATTCAAAAGAGAAAAATGTTGTTGTTCATTCTTGTTTGCATGAAAAACATTCATTTGTTAAACATTCTCATGCATCAAGAAAATAAAAAAATGTTTCATGTTTTTACTATGGGAACTGCAGTCATGACATGTACGATTGCTTCTTAATGAAACTTGATGATGATGAAGCATCTAAGTCTAGAGTGAACATGATTGATGATTCTACAAATCATGAGAAACACATAATGAAGAAAATCAACATTCACTGCTTTTATTGTGGTTTAAATGGGCATGTAATAGAAAACTCTCTCTTAAAGAAAAATGATGATGAGTGGTCTGTCAAGAATAATTTTTCATGTCATTACTGCGGAGAAGTAGGTCACATGATGGACAATTTCTTTCTAATGAAAAATGATGATAATCGGTTCAAGAAAAGAAATTCTTCTCATTGTTTTTATTGTGGCCTGAATAGACATTCCATGAATGATTGTACCATGATGAGGGCCGATGATGAATGGTATGGGAGGAGAAATAAAAAGAAAATTTTTGTTCTGTAAGAACTAACCTCTCGAGACCCAACATGGCTTGGGTACCCAAATCACCAAAATGAGAATTTATTTTGTAGGGGCGCCTTGAGGACAAGGAAGATGTCGATAAATAAAGAACTCTCAAGGCGAGAAACAAAATGATTTGTTTTGAAGTTTGTTTCACTTAGGTTTTCTTTAACAAATCTGAAAAGGTAAAAAAAATTGTTTGGAGGAAAATATTTGCATTTGAATGGTTACATTTCTGTTTCACTGACTATTGTCAACTCTTGAAATGTTGTGATCTTCTGACTCTGATAAGTAGTTCTCTTGAATGCTTCTCTTTTCACATCTTGCGAATAAATTAGATCTGAATGCTTTACATTGCACAAATACAGCTCTTCATACACACCTTCCTCTATTTTTGCAAATAACAACTCAGGTTTGAGTGCCTCGATCTGTGCATAAAGTCTTTCATACTTTTGATCACTTTTTACAAATAACAATTTACTTGTGCTTATATAGAACACATACTTAGCTGCATGATACTCATTGCACATATCATACACATCTTTGCATACTTGTAACTAAAGAAGATCTTTGATTAACCGTCCACTTGCATGCATAAATGCATACACTTCATACTCGTGTACTTAAATGCCATGGTTATTCGGTATATCAAATGGCGATAGTGGAAGGTTGGATTATGTCCAACTAGAAGCTTTCCTTATGCGTGATGGTGGTCTTCAGACCAATGTACTCCGCCAAATACCGATAATCAATCTGCTTGAAGCCATTGGAAAATCTCTGGTTGAATGCATGTATATACTTTATACAACCACTTTTTGACTCATTCTATGACTCATCCCTTGCTAAATGAAATTGCTTTGATTAAGACATGTTTGTAACATGGCAAATATTAAGGGGGAGATTTTTTATAACCGTGCATACATTTAGGGGGAGACATTACTATGATAAGACTAATTCATCTTTTACATTCAATACAACCACCCACACAAAATGTACCTTTCTGAGATAATGGTTCAATCTAATAAGAATTACTGTTTTCTACTTTACACTTTCGAGGACTATTGATTCTATACATGGAAATCACATATCTCGTGAGGTAATGATTGTTTACCCCTCCAAAAATTTGTATAAGTGGAACGTGGATCCGAGTAGCCAGGAATCCCCCCTGAAATAAAGGAGAAAACTCACGTCGAAAGGAGAAACTAATCCATATTAAAATAAGTGTGATCTGCTACTGAGTAGTCGGGAAGTGTCCCTGAGACAAATGATACAACTCACGTCGAAAAGTGTCTCATCCACATCATAAAAAGTGACGAAACTGAGTAACCGGGAATTACCCTTGAAACAAAGGGTATGACTCGTGTCAAAAGGTTAGTCACACCATTTTGAGTAATTAAAAATTGGGATCATACGTAGCTACCAATATTTGAGCATTGTGTATGAAAGTGTATGGATGAGAAGTTCTTTTTAGTGTTCTTTAGAAAATCTAATTTTCCATATTGACTTGAACTTCATTGCTCAATCTTCACATATGCACCTTCGGTTTGTTTGTTTGAATGTCGCTTATGAATCAGTCATCTTTCATAGTTAATGTAGTACTGTATTTATGTAAGCACGACCTTCTTAGTAGTTGCACATGCACATCATGCTCAATAATCACTTGCATTATCCTTACATCCGTCCCGAAGGGACTTGCATGAGTCTATACTTAACTATGCATGCTTGAGTGCCTGAATGCTTAATCCGTCTGTTCATATCATATTTCATTTCATAGTTTGCATCTATAGGTTATACGTGTAAATAACAGGTTAAATAACCCATTGTCAGTTGGTTTTTGTTCTTGACAATTGGGGGAGAATAATGTCCCTTTTAGCATAACACCTACATATAGTTTCTTTATACTCCCTGTGCATACTTCGATCATAAATTTGCATATAGTTTAGAAATTGAACATTTCCACTTATTTCACACATCTGCAGACTGCACATAATTCTCAAGCTGGGCACTTGCATACATTCTTGTCATCTTACATATAATTCTGTCATACAACCATCATACAATTCAAAAAAAAAAATTGAACATTGCATACTACATTCCAACCTCTTATTTGGTGTTCATGCTTTTCACACCCTCCTCGCATGGGAGGTTAATTGCTGGGTACATGCGCTCATGTCTAATTCATTTTTGGAATCTTTATAGTTGTTTCTCAGTCCCCCATTTTTTTGATAATGCCAAAGGGGGAGAGAGAGATTTGAATAGCCATAATATATTGTCAGCCATAATATATTGTCATCATCAAAAAAGGGGAGATTGTTGGGTTCGGTGCGCCCCATCATTGTCTTTGACAATGGCTTTGATGATTCTAATATATTGTGTGTTATATGTTTAATGGCATCTTTCTGATAAAAAGGCTAACATGATGATATCTTGTCTTGTAGGTTGAAAGTCAGTGGTCCTTCCTGAATACATCTCTGAGGTTGACTCATGCATGCTGTGCATTAGGCTTTGGAGATTTCATGAGAAATTTATGACTCTTGGTGAATGTTGTTATTACAGGTTCAGTTTTGATGAAATGGATGTCATGTTCTGATCTGTGATTTTGTTCTGGCTTGGCCGTCCTTGCTCTCATGTATAGATCTTAATAGGATGGTCTTTACTTATTGTTGCATGAGATTTTAAATGGTCTTAAATGTTTAATACTGCTGCTCATGTTTCATGAATTGATTTGAGCATTTGGTTGGAATTCTTTATGATTCACATGGATTTGTATTTCTGGATAGTGCAGGAACAAATTGCCCATATTACATTTGATTCCATGGTAATTGATGTTTGAATGGATGCTAATTGGCTTAACTGAGCTGAATCATGTATAAAGTTCATTGAGGTTAATTCCATGAACAACCTTATCATGTTCGGTATGTTGATGTCTCTTGCTTGATCACTTCTCAAGATGTATGCTCGGATTGGAAATGTCAGAATTTTCCTTCACATGTGGTTGCAATATAAATGTTCATTGTGCAGATTGATCTTTACACGGAGCTAATCTATCGGTTTAACACACCTTGCTCCAACCTGGTTCATAGGTGCACCGACCTTTCTTGAATGTGCATTGACCTATCCTTTACATCTCATAAATATGCACAGACTTGGCTACACTTGCACAAAACTTATTTTTCATGTGATTAGACTTGTGCATTTATCTGCATTACGTCTATATCGACATGCTTCTGAATTTTCAGAATGTGGGGGTTCATATTCCCCACGTCATGTTGGATCCAAGTTAAAGTTAATTTTGGATCATTGGACTGAACCTTTGATGAATGGGTTTTATCTGGAACCTTTGCAATGATCAAAGTCTGAAGTGACTAGTTGGTCAAGTGCAGGATTGAATTGAATAGTGGTCTCACTCCATTGGATTCGTGGAAGTGCAGGTTACATATGCTTTGGGTTGAATTAATCACAAATTTGAGCTTCTAATCTGCAGGTTATGTTTTACTCTCAAATTCATCAAGACATGGTAAGAGCCTACCTTCATTGCATTCTTATATGGTTGTCTTGGCCTTGATGCCTTATTTGATTCCTTGGGTTTAATTTATGGTTCGTGGCCTTGGGGTTTATTGGGTTTAATTCTTCTTTAATGTATTTGGTTTGATCTGAGTTCACGCACTGGCATTACATGGCAATTTGAATCTGCCTCACTGCTTGAGGATTCGGTGTTTACTAAATGCCTTCATGCTTATATCTCTTGGGGTCTTGTAGCTATCAACATATTCATGTCACCATTGATGTATCTCATTGAAAATAGTCTTGATGGTTTTCATATCTTCATTGCATAATAATCCATTGGGTAATTCTTGCTCTCAAATGGTTTATTGCATATGTCTTGGTTTTGGGCTTCATTGGACTGCATTAGCCAGTTTTCTGGTTTGACACTGCAAGTGTCGACCCCTATGGTTGACTCTTGGGGGCCTGGGGTCTGTTTACAATGTAAACAGAACCCCCGATAAAAAGTGTCGACCCCAAGGGGTCGACACTTTACCCAGGGTCCTATTTTTTATAACGGGACAATAGGTGGTGAGAAAAGTGTCGACCCCAAGGGTCGACACTTTCTCTAGGCGACCCGGATCAGGTTTGCCAGAATGGTTTTGAACTCCGGGTTTCATGGTCTGATTTGCTTGGGATTTTACCCTATTGCCCCTAGGGTTGGGCCCTTCTATTAGGAGTGCATTTGAAGGGTTTGGTTGTGGGTTATTTTGGTCCTTTGTTACTGGATTCCCTCTTGTATATGAGGGTTACGATCTCCATCGGAAGAGGTATCCCCCTTGTGCTAACACGTTTAATTTGCCTGCAGGAAGAAGAGAGGGAAACACACCCTGCTGGAGGAGGAAGAGGAAGGTGCTTGCATCGGCCGGAGAAGGAAGACGCAGCCGCCAATGATCGCGTCTCATGATCCCGAGCTTGTAGTTGGAGGAAGCCATCACTACTCTCTTCACCGGTTGCTAGCTTGGGCGTATCTATCAAAGGGGTTGAGTTCTTCTCTCACAGTTTTTTCATTCTAAAGCACTCTTCTATTTTATCTCCGAGTTGTGTGAAGATTAAGGGGATATCTATATCATTCATTCCTATTTTCTTGTTTAATGTTAGCTTAAAGTTTGGGCCTATTGTTCTATATGCTCTTGTTGTGAAGAAGAAGAATGAAAAATAATTGTGGGACATTAAAGGGGAATTCATATATATATTTTTCTATTTTCAATTGTTGTCATGTCCCTTTTAACCAAGATATACCTTCAGAGCATAATGACTCATCTTTTCTTGATGTGTGCAGGCTCGATTGGAGCTGGGATTGAACGAACAAACTTGGATCTTCAAGGAGGAAGTCCAACTGCTCCAACCAGCTGCGGATAAAATCTTCTCCAACCTAGGCTTCAAGGAACATCTGCTTATTTCTATTGGAGAACAAAGGAAATATTTCTACATCATCTTTATGCATACTTCTACAAATGTTTCATAGTCTACTTTTATCTACATACTGCTGCGGGTGAATATTGTATATCCTTTGATTTTGTTAAACTCAGAATATCTGTGTGTGTGTACGGATCTGGGTCTCCGTGTGGTTATCGTGTCCGAGGTACGTTCCCCGAACGTGTGTGTGTGCTGCAGTGGTAGCGTGTTGAGACAAGGCCTCGTGTGTGTATTGTTGCGGAAGCAGCGTGTGTGTGGTTGGGGTTCGTCCCCGTGTTGCTACGAAAGTAGCGTGTTGTGAAGCCACACCCGCTTTGGTGAGGGGTGGACGTAGGGAGCCCGTCGTGGTCCCGAACCACCTTCAAATTCCTGTGTCTTGTGTGATTACCTGTGTGATTGTCATTTCTTCTATCTCCGTTCATAGGTACATTATATAGGTTTTTAATTCACTGCACAATCACTCACTGCTACCTCCGTGATCTGTGTTGAGCAAAATTTCCTTGTTAGTTGCATTAACTATACGTGTGAGATCGGAAAGTTTGGGAGAGCATTGTAATCTCACTTGAGTTTTAGTTAATCAACGTAGTTAATTTCACTTCAGTAGTAATTGGGTTAGAAAGTTTTTAAATTCCGCCATCTCGGCAAGGGGACAATTCAACCCCCCTTCTTGTCCGCCATCTCTCTGGGCCAACACTGCATGTCTCGACACATGTCAGTAGGGTGTCGTCCTATTCAGCAAACTTTGTTTAGCATGTCTCAACACATATCAGTAGGGTGTCGACCTGTTCAAGAGACTTTGTCTAGCATGTCTCGACACATATCAGTAGGGTGTCAACCTGTTCAAGGGGCTTTGTTCTGCATAACTCGACACCTGACTGAAAAAAAAATATGTTCTCAGCTAGCTTCTTTGAGTCTTTATTTTTGACATACACCTGCCAGCTTCTACTGCTAGTGCCTCTGACTTTCCTCTTTCAGACAATGAATCAAGAATGGTTTTACCTTTTGCTGCCACTGAGATGTGCTTTATTGGATGCTAAAGCTTTAAACATGCTTATGCATTAGAAATCAACTATAGAGATAGCAATATGCATTTCTGACTTATGGTACTTGCCAGAGGCCTGTCCTTACGCATGAGGAGAGTTTCCTGACAGGCGTGACCTGTCTTTCCACTTCTCGTCATTTAATATACCATATACTCATAGGATGATGTTCAACTAAAAACAATTACTAATGGAAATAAGCTCCCCCTGAATGTGACCATCATACAAAGCAAGGTTCATATAGCCAATGGACCAGTTCTAAATCAAAGCAGATATGCTTGTTTCAATCACAACAAAGACAAGTAAGCAGAGCATCGAAGGAGGAATAGATAGCTCAAACCTAAGTGGATTGAGGTCTTCATAGACCAAGCTCTCTCGTTAATGTTGTGAACCTGTCATTGCTTAAGGGTTTTGTGAAGATATCTGCAATATGATTTTATGAGTCTACAAAATGGAGCTCAAAGTGATTTTTGAGGACTTCATCCTTTATAAAATGATGCCTAATTTCAATGTGTTTAGTCCTAGAGTGCATTACTGGGTTTTTTGTAAGATTTATAGCACTGGTGTTATCACACAGAATGGGAACACAGCCAAGATCTGTTAGATAGTCTTGGAGTTGGTGTTTGATCCACAATACTTGGGTGCCACAACTCTCTGCAGCAACATATTCTACCTCTGTAGTTGAGAGGGCAACCGAGTGCTATTTCTTGGAGGCCCAAGAAACCAAACACCCACTAAGAAATTGGCAATAGCCACTAGTGCTCTTGCGGTCCAATTTGCATCCTGCATAATCTGCATTTGAATATGAAATAAGTAAAAGTTCACAAGATGTAGGATACCATAGTCCCAATTCTTGAGTGCCAGTAAGGTATCTAAAAATACGCTTGACAACAGTTAAGTGGGACTCTCTAGGACTAGATTGAAATCTAGCACAAAGGCAAACACTAAACTAAATGTCTGGTCTACATGCGGTTAGATAGAGTAATGATCCTATCATACCTCTATACCTCTTTACATCTACAAGAGTACCTTGTTCATCTGCATCCAGTGAAGTGGCAGTCCCCATTGGAGTTCCTAATGGTTTGCAGTTGGTCAGATCAAACTTTTTTAGCAACTCTTTCACATACTTGGCTTGATTGATAAAACAGCCTTCATTGCTTTGATTAATCTGTAAGCCAAGAAAGAATTGAAGCTCACCCATTAGACTCATTTCAAATTCATTTGTCATGAGTTTAGCAAACTCCTCACACATTTGAGGTTTACTGGATCCAAACACTATGTCATCCACATAAATCTAAACTATCAAGATATCCTTACCTTGTTTCTTGGTGAATAGTGTTTGATCTACATTACCTCTTGAATACCCTTGTTCGGTAAGGTATGAGCTTTGTCTGTCATATCAAGCTCTAGGTGCCTGCTTCAAGCCATATAAAGCCCTGTCCAACTTGTAAACATGATCTTTGAAATATGTGCATTCAAAACTGGGGGGTTGCTCTACATAGACTTCTTCTTTAATAAGACCATTTAGAAAAGCACTCTTGACATCCATTTGCTGTAGTTTGATTTTATGAGAACATGCAAATGCTAGCAAAATTCTAATGGCCTCAAGTCTAGCAATAGGAGCAAAAGATTATTCATAATCTATGCCAAATTCTTGATTATACCCCTGAGCCACGAATCTGGATTTGTTTCTTACTATCTTTCCATCTTCACTTAGTTTATTTCTAAAAACCCATTTGGTTCCTATGACTGATTTCTCTTTAGGTTTAGGAACAAGATGCCATACCTTATTTCTTTCAAACTGGTTTAGTTCATCATGCATGGAATTGACCCAGTTTTCATCTTTTAAGGCCTCTACAATATTTTTGGGTTCAGTTTGAGACACAAGAGAAAGTTGTTCAATTTCATCCATAATTTTGAAATGAGACCTAGTTTTTGTTCGGTCATACAGATTTAGTAAGATATTTTCTAAGGGATGGTCTTTTAACACTCTTAAATCAGGCTGAGTGTTACCTTCATCTGCTTCGATGACCGGATCATTGCTTGACCCTTCTTGGTCTTCATTTGCTTGTGTCTCCTCATGTAGAAGTTCTTCTTTTCCTTTTATGTTTAGAAATTCTCCATCATCATATTCCCTGCAAGTGTTGTCATGATCAATCTCATCAAAAGTGATGTGAGGGGATTCTTCCACACAAAGGGTCTTAAGATTGTAGACTCTATAAGCCCTAGACTTGTCGGAGTACCCAAGGAATGTCCCTTCTTCACTCTTGGGCTCAAACTTGTCGAGAACTCTTTTATCATTATTATGAACGAAGCACTTTGACCCAAAAACTTTCATGTGAAAGAGAGATGGCTTCTTACCTTTCAGCAGCTCATATGGAGTCATTTTGGTGAGTGGCCTTACCATTGATCGGTTGATGATATAACATGCAGTGTTTACAGCTTTTGCCCAAAATTTCCTTGGTAGATGCCTTTCAGCAAGCATTGTGCGTGCCATTTCTATGAGAGTTTTGTTCTTCTTCTCAACAACCCCATTTTGTTCAGGAGTCCGTGGTGATGAAAACTTGTGAATGATTCCTTCAGTCCTACACAAATTTTCAAAGTCAGCATTGTCGAATTCACCAGCATGATCTGAAATAATGTTGGAGATCTTAAACTTACCATCTTGCTTCACTTGCATATACAGTACTTGAAACACATCAAAGGTATTATTTTTATGTGCAAGACAAAATACCCAAGTGAATCTAGTAAAGTCATCTACTAAGATGTAACCATATCTTTTACCACTTAAGCTAGCTATTTTGGTTGGACCAAACAAGTCCATATGGATTAGTTCAAGTGGTTTAGATGATGAGTTTTCAGTTCTGCTTTTAAATGACTTTCTAGTCTTTTTTCCTTGAGCACAAGCATCACAAATCTTAGTGTTCAGTTTGAATTTAATTTCAGGCAGACCTTTGACAATGGAATGCTTTACCAATTTATGAAGAGTATTGTAACTAACATGACCTAGTCTGCAATGCCACAAACAAGCTAATTCAGATTTGGGTGCTGCAAGACAAAGATTTATGTGAGCAGGGTCATCTAAGTCAATCATGTACATGTTGTTGACTCTTTTACTAGAGAACTTAGTTTCTTTTGAATTAGGTTGCAAGATCCTACATTCATTAGAGTCCAAAACTACAGTATGACCTTTATCACATAGTTGACTAATGCTCATCAAATTATACTCCAAACCATCAACAAGTAGTACATTATCAATTGAGTTGGAGGGGTTCTTACCAACTTTACCGGTACCGATGATTTATCCTTTGTTGTTTCATCCAAATGTGACATGTCCAGCTTCCTTTTCAACCAGGAGACAGAATTTGATTTTGTCTCCAGTCATATGTCTTGAGCAGCCACTGTCAAGATACCAACGGTTGTGCACGGCTACAAGACACTCCTGCACAAAGAATTAAGTGACAATGTTTGGAACCCAAGGACAGTTAGGTCCCAATAATTTTTTCATTTATGTAAAGAAGGATAACATTGATTTTGAAATCTAGACTTTCTTAGCATCTTTGCTTTGTTGAGAGTTCTGGTTTTTCTTCTCTTTAGTCTTTTGGACTTTATGAGTTTTGGAAGTGGTGGAGAAGGATTGTTGATTAGACCATCTGTTCCAATTGGTTGGTCTGGATGAATAGGAGGTGTCATAGTGCCTAGGTTGTTGAGGTTGAGTGCGTCTATGACCATAGGGAGCATAACTGTTCCTAACCCAGGAAGGTGTCGGCCTATAGGAGGTACAGTCTCGACCTGTCCAATGTTCAGTCCATCTATAACTGTCTCTGGATAAGGGATGTGTCGACCTCCTGTGTGGAAATTGTCGACCTGTTGGTGCAAACCTGGGGCATTGTTTGGAGTTTGACCAAGTGGGTGTCGACCTATTCCAGGGAGTGTCCCGACCTGTTCTAGCATTGTAATTGTGTCTTCCTTTATGATGTGCAGGCTGAGGCTTGGACGGGTGTCGGCCTGTTTGCGATTGTTGGTGAACCTTTTTGGGTTGTTGGGAAGTTTTGTTTATTGGTTCTCCTATTTTTTCTTTTCCCTTGTTTTCAACATTTTCTTGGTGTGCTAATTTGGAGGTTGATGCTTCGGAAGATGAGACAAAGGTGGTGGTTTTTAGCCCAAAGATTTCTTTTTGGTTGGCTTATATCCTAGCCCTTCTCTATTAAAGTTTATTTTAGTTCCTAGCAAGGCATTCAAGTTTTCACTCCCATCAACAAATTTTTCCAGAGAGGTTTGTTTATCTGCTAGGTCCTTTTGAAGTTTCTCATTTTCTTTCAACAGTTGAGAATTGGCTTGTTTAAAGGCTTCAGACTTTTCATTGCACATATTTTTATCCTTTACATAGCTTTACATTTTTAATTTCAATTAATCATTTTCATCTCTTAGATTTTCATTTTCATTTTCCAAATCTCTCATTTCTTTTCTTCATTCTTCAAGATTTTCATTCATTTTTCTTAGATCTTCAATTTCAGTTTCTAAGGAGATTATCTTTTCATTGAGAGTTTTATCATGCCCACAGGATTCAACCTTCTTTTTGTGGTTTTGTTTTGTTTTCTATATGCTTTATATTTATTCATCAATTCAAAGTAAGCTTCTTCCCAATCATCGGTGGAGAAGTGCTCAAAGGGAGAGCTCACCTCGCTGTCATTTTCTCCTTTGGCCATTAGACATAGATCATCTTTCTCCTCTTCAGAGGAGTTGTCTTCAGTCTCTTCCTCTTCTTCATCACTCCAAGTACACACCATGGCCTGCTTCTTCTTGCTCTTCCACCTGGGCACAATTTTCTTAGCCTCTTCAGGACATTCAGACTTGATGTGTCCTGGTTTCCTGCAAGAGTAGCATACAAGCTTTTCAGACTTTTTGGCATTTTCAGGTCTTGGCCTGAAACCTCATTTTACCTCGGGCTTCTTCTTAGTTGTTGGCCCAGATAGAGATGGCGGACAAGAAGGGGGGTTGAATTGTCCCCTTGCCGAGATGGCGGATTTTTTAAAAACTTTCCTTGACAACCACAGCGGAGTTTAAAATTGCAACGTTGATTTCTTAAACAGGAGTGAGATTAAAGAGTTCTCTCACGCTTTCCGATCTCACTCGAATTGACAATGCAACAATTTAGAGAGTTCAAGTTTAACAAAGATTAAACAGTGATTAACAAGGAGATTAAGCTCAAATACAAATAACGGAGGTAGCAATATGTGATAGCGTAGTGAGATAAAAACTTATGTATTGAACCTGTGAAGGGAGATAGAAGAAATGGCAAACACACAGGCAAAACCACAAGACACAGATTTTTTAGGTGGTTCGGGACCACGACGGGCACCCTACGTCCACCCCTCACCCAATCGGGTGAGGATTCACTACACGCTACTTTCGTAGCACCCGGGGATGAACCCCAACCTCACACACACGCTACTTCTGTAGCAATATCCACACACACACGACGGGGAACACACCCCGGACAATAAGCACACACTGAGACGCAGCTCCGTACACGATCCACAAGGGACAAACAATCACACACACACAAGCCGCAATGCCCGCGGCACAATAACTCTACAACCGTTCACCGACGGTTCACACACTCACAGACATGATGTTTAGAAACGAAGGATATGATCAATATAACTTTAGAAACCTAAAGAGATTGACTCCATTAAGCACAAAAAGGATGTAGAAAGAAATTCCTATCGAAGAACAAGGGCTATAGAATGTCTTCTCTATGCCACGGGTCGGAGGGTAGTCGGATGATGACGTTGAGAGTGTCCTCTTGATCCCCTTGATGATCCGCTCCTTTTCTTCTTCTTCCACGAGCTCCAAATGTCGAGGGATGTAGATCGAATCTAGCGTTGAAGCTTCCTTGAGCTCTCTTCTTTCTCTCCTACAACAAATAGAACAAGGTTAGCCAAAGGAGATAGTTAAAACCCCAAATTCGTATGTTATATATATAAGAGGGATAAGTTGTGCAAAAGACCACAATACCCTTGCAAAACCCTAGCAAAACCACCCCAATATGTTCATTAGTAACTCAAGGGTAAGTGTGTAAATTTTCAGCCCATTCGGAGGTCATTTGGATGGATTTCGGCAATTTACGAAAAAGCCGCACAGACCTGTGAACAGGGGGGGTCGACCCACTTTGGAGGGGGGTCGACCCACCTGCCAGACAGAATGCTGTCTGGCAGGTTTTGTCACAGGGGGGTTGACCCACTTCTGAAGGGGGGTCGACCCACTTTCAGCCAGAGGGCTGAAAGTGCCCTGTTCTGCCCAGGGGACGACCCATTAGCATGGGGGGTCGACCCACTGACCTAGAAACTTGATCAAAATGTTTCTAAACAATTTCCAAACATTCTAAACATGCAACCCAATGTAATCAATCATGAATTAAAAATATTTGGATCATGCATCAACATTTGGAACTCGTTTTGAGTCCAAGACCCAAAGGACATGAATTATGATTATGAAAGCATTGGTATGAGGCACATAAATATTTGATCACATTTTCAACTCAAGAACTTCCTCAAGAACATGCATAAATCACTTGGTAAAGTAACACCAAATCCAATCAAATATTGCATGAAAGAATAGAACTCAACATGAGCATGATGCAATATGAACTACAATTATCAAATTGACAATTTGGAAGCCAATTAACCCCAAAGCCATGAAGCATGAAGTGAGCCTAATCTCCCCACATGGAAATCCATCATAAGAGGGTTCTTACCTCGATTTTCAAGATATGTGGGCAGATCAAAACCTGCACTATCAAGTAACCCAGTTTTATGAGTGATAATCCAATATAGCTCAGAAACACATTTTCAGCCTAAATCATTCCATCCACATTGTAATGCGACATATTTGAGCCTTGCATGCTTAAGAACCTCAATATCATTTTAATACACCTAAGAATCACTCAATGCATTTTATCATGTCTATGCTTATAAGTACATGGTCAATGCATATGAGAAGATTTGGTAGGTGCCATGAAGAACAAAGTCCAGTGCATAACTTGTTTAGCATAGACAAAGCAAGTTGGTGCATAACTTGTTTAGAAAACCAAGTTGGTGCATATTTTGTTTGACACAGACAAACAAGTTGGTGCAAAGATTGTTTAGCACACAAAGCACAAGTTGGTCCATATGTTGTTTGGCATAGACAAAGCAAGCTAAGCAAGTTGGT
The DNA here is from genome assembly GCA_022559845.1 of Amorphophallus konjac. NCBI lineage: Eukaryota > Viridiplantae > Streptophyta > Magnoliopsida > Alismatales > Araceae > Amorphophallus > Amorphophallus konjac. Next base: position 156,600,555 of record CM040126.1, read on the forward strand.
GCATATCTTGTTCAGAGCTAAAGATGTACCAAACATATATTGAACCTCGGTGCAAACAATATCTGAAACATGGATTATGAAGGTAGTTCAGAACAAACTGAACCTTCACACCAATGGACATTAAAACGTCAAGCATCTTTCAGTTCATTAAAAGAGTCATGACCCAAATTGTGAACATGATATAACCAGGTTAGATAGCATGGTTAGAGGGTCTTAAGAACATCCAATAACCTTGGATCACAAAGAATCATAAAAAGTATGTTAAGCAGAAATCCACATCAAGTGTCCCATATAGGACATGCATGAAGGCACCAATACAAACACCAACATCAAGGATGTGTGCATGAAGGATCATTGTGTTTGAACCACCTGCAAAACAAGATATCATAGTGTTAGTTTGTTTTACCATCAGGATGCCATAAAACATAGACAATCAAGATTTCCACTTTGAAGTAAACACAAAACAAGTAAACACAAAACACACGATATATTGGAATCATCAAAACCATTGTCAAAGACAACGAGGGGACGCACAGAACCCAACAATCTCCCCCTTTTTGATGATGACAATATATTATGATAATTTTAAAGTTCTCTCCCCCTTTGTCATTAGCAAAACAATGGGGGACTGAAAAGTAGCTCGAAACCTTCCAAAAATGAGTTAGACATGAACGCACGAATCCAGCAATACACCTACCATGAGAGGAAGGTGTGGAGACCAAAAACAAGCAGGAATTTGAAATTTTATTTGTAATTAGCAGATGTGTGAAATTAGTGCATAAGCTCAATTTTTTGTGATTTTTGCTTTATGTGTGACTAATTATGCACTTGTAATGAAAGTAAATGATATGTGAAGCCTGAAAACTATGTTAGGCACAAAAAGTGTATTATGCTAAAAAGCACATTATTCTTCCCCAATTGTCAAGAACAAAAGCCAATAGACAATGGGATTAAGTAACCTGAAGATGCATCTATGCAAACTTAAATGTGAAATGAAGTATGCAAGCAAGCAAACACGCAAGCATGCATTGGAGTTAAGCACACATAGAGTACTATGGCTCCCCCTTAATGGGGTAAGGGGATAGTAAAAGAACAGTTCATTCAAAATCAAAATGTGAGATATGAACTATAATCAAAAAAGGTAGTGCATTCATATATGCAAGGTACTACATAAGCCATGATAAGAAAAAATTCAAGATATACAATCATCACAAAAATACCCAATTGAAATTTATGTAAATGAGCAGTGAACTTCAAGTTTATATGGATATTAGCAGAGTTTCTAGAAAACACTAGAGGGTTATTTCCTTCCTACACTTCCATTTTGATCCTCGACTATTGGTAGCTTCGCTCAACCCCTTTTTATTTTTCTTTTATTGGATTTCACTGTTCGGCGCGAGTCACCTCATGTGTCTCAATGGGGTTTCCCGGCTTACTAGGATTCATCACAAAATGTGGATTTTGTTTCACCTTTCGACGCGAGTTTCCTCATTTATTTCAGTGGGGATTCCTGGCTACTCAGTTAGACATACCACTTATTTAAGCATGCGGGGTAGGCAGCTTTTTCCTCACGATTCTCTCAATTTCCATGTAGAAATTTGTTTCCCATGAAGTGTTAAAAAAAGAATTTCTGAAATCCTTATCAATCAAAGTCATATGCATCATTTTAGGAATAATGTATGGGTAATTGCTTTGGATGTAGAAAATGAATTTGCCTATACACAGTTATGACTTCCCCTAAATGTATGCACAGTTGAAATGAATCATCCTCCTTTGTATATGTCACAATTCACACATGATCAAAATCACTGCATTTTATATAGCAAGGAGGTGAGGTCTTAGAAGATTTGCAAGGAATTGTGTTCTAAAATTATATACATGCATTCAAGCAAGGATATAGCAAACTATTTAAACAAAGTGATTTTCGGTACGCGGCGGGGAACATAGGTCCGAAGACCACCATCACGCATAGTGAAAGCTTCCGGCTAGACATAATCCAACCTTCCACAAACACTATTTTATATACCGAAAAATCATTCCATCCACATTGTAATGCGACATATTTGAGCCTTGCATGCTTAAGAACCTCAATATCATTTTAATACACCTAAGAATCACTCAATGCATTTTATCATGTCTATGCTTATAAGTACATGGTCAATGCATATGAGAAGATTTGGTAGGTGCCATGAAGAACAAAGTCCAGTGCATAACTTGTTTAGCATAGACAAAGCAAGTTGGTGCATAACTTGTTTAGAAAACCAAGTTGGTGCATATTTTGTTTGACATAGACAAACAAGTTGGTGCAAAGATTGTTTAGCACACAAAGCACAAGTTGGTCCATATGTTGTTTGGCATAGACAAAGCAAGCTAAGCAAGTTGGTGCATATCTTGTTCAGAGCTAAAGATGTACCAAACATATATTGAACCTCGGTGCAAACAATATCTGAAACATGGATTATGAAGGTAGTTCAGAACAAACTGAACCTTCACACCAATGGACATTAAAACGTCAAGCATCTTTCAGTTCATTAAAAGAGTCATGACCCAAATTGTGAACATGATATAACCAGGTTAGATAGCATGGTTAGAGGGTCTTAAGAACATCCAATAACCTTGGATCACAAAGAATCATAAAAAGCATGTTAAGCAGAAATCCACATCAAGTGTCCCATATAGGACATGCATGAAGGCACCAATACAAACACCAACATCAAGGATGTGTGCATGAAGGATCATTGTGTTTGAACCACCTGCAAAAAAAGATATCATAGTGTTAGTTTGTTTTAGCATCAGGATGCCATAAAACATAGACAATCAAGATTTCAACTTTGAAGTAAACACAAAACAAGTAAACACAAAACACACTATATATTGGAATCATCAAAACCATTGTCAAAGACAACGAGGGGACGCACAGAACCCAACATTAGTGAAGCCTGTACCTTCCTTTCTTAGAAATCTTCTGAACTTTCTTGTCAATAGGGCAACTTCATCTTCTTTAGTGTTGCTGCTTGAAGGCTCTTCATCTTCAGATAACTCCTTGGAGCTTGGTCCAGCTTTAAGAGCTAGAGGCTTCTTTTTACTTACCTCAGCCTCTTTGTTCGTTAGATTCATCTCATAGGTCATCAGGGACCCTATGAGTTCTTCTACTTTGATGGTAGTTAAGTCTTTTGATTCTTCAACTACTGTGGCCTTTGTATGCCAAATAGGAGTTAGTGACCTCAGAATCTTCCTTACTATTTCCTGCTCAGAGTAGGTCTTACCTAGCTCAGTCAAGCCATTGGTGAACACGGTTAGCCTAGTGTACATGTCTGAAATGGACTCATCAGATTTCATTCTAAACTTCTCATATTCAGATACCAACATGTTAGCTTTGGTTACACATACCTGCTGTGTCCCTTCATATATTACCTCAAGATGGTCCCACATTTCCTTTGCAGTGGCGTAAGTTGACACTCTTGAGTATTCGGTTGGATGAAGGGAGCACTGCATGATGTGCTTGGCACCCCAGTTCATAGTTGATTGCCTGATCTGTTCTTTAGTCCATGTATGTTCATCCGGAGGTAGCTCAAATGGTCCCTTGCTGATCACACGCCAGACTTCATGATCCTGGGCTCTAATGAAGACCTGCATGCGGTTTTTACAGTAATGATAATTTGTCCCAGTGAAAAAGGGAGGCCTATTTATGGAATGTCCTTCTTCTATAGGACCTTTAGTTGCCATATCACCAGTTCTCTCAAGGTCGTTAGACCACATACAGAGAAACTAGATCTGATACCACATGTTGAGTGGTGATATGCAAATCTAGAGGGGAGGGGTGAATAGATCAGCCCCTTTTTACCCTTCTTTGCGGAAATAAAAATTAAATCTAACACAACTGATAATGAGACAGATATTAGTTAATAGCTAAGAAGCTAGATACACACATGATATATGGAAACGGTCCGGTCAAGCTTATACCATTGGAACAAGAGAGAAAGCAAACCACAAGACAAGATCTTTAAGGTGGTTCGGTCTCAATCTCGAGACCTACGTCCACCCCTCACACAACACGGTGAGGCTTCAATGGTGCCAACGCACAACCGCTGATTCACAACTTCTAACTGAGAGATATACTCTCACACTCCGCTGCCACACAGCTTGTGGGATCACAACCCAAAACACACAGACCGGTGTCCATACCGTTTGTCTTCCTACACACAGGTAGGGAATGAGTGATATGGAGTTTGTTTTTAAGAAAAGAAAACTGAAAAAGAACCAGCCAGACATAGTATCATAAGAAGCACAATGAGAAAGAAGTCTCCTGTCTGGGAAAGAGCTTGAGGGGTCCTTGGCTTTCTTCTTCTTCTTCCTGGATCTTCACCACAACCCTTGAGAAAGAACGATGATCAAGCTTTAAGCTTTCAAGGGTTCTGGACGAAGCTTCATGAACCCTTTCTGCCTGCAAAAAGATCTCTCATCGTGAGGAAGAGAATCGTCTTCTTCTTGTTGCGCTTACACCAGCAACATCAGGAAGGAGTGTAGCTTCATCAGCAAGTCTTCCAGCTTTTTGTTTTCCTCTTGCTTGCTTGGATGCTCACCTCGAACTGGAGCCATGCTCCTCATATATTGCTGTCCTAGGGCGACACCAGCGTTGTCCATTTTTCAAGCAACATCCAGAATGTCACATCCACATTATTTGATTTGCTTCCATTTGCGTAGTTGACACCTTTTCTGTCAAGTCTGTAGATATGTGGGTAGGTAGGAGACCAAGGCAGCAAGGGTACGATCTTCTTCAGATGATATCTCTGCCAAGACAGTCCTCTAACAAGGTAGTACATTGACGGCTCTTTCCAGAGCAAACAGATCCTCTGGGTTATGTTTCAGATCTTGAAGACAGCTTCTGTCAGATTCAGATCCATTCTGGTCGAACCAAATGTGTTGACACTTCCCTCTCAGTGTGTCGAGACATCCCATTGAAAACCTTGAAGACAGCTTCTGCCGGTTTCAAAATCGTTCTGGTTGAACGTTGATGTGTCGACACTTTACACCCAATGTGTCGGGACATCAATGAATGTCTTGAAGACCCATGGCGGATGTGTCGAGACATCCATAGTGATGTGTCGGGACATATGTGCTTGGCTCCGCGATGACACTATGACTGTGTCGAGACAACACCAAACGGTGTCGAGACAAGTGAGCCATGTGCAGAGTTGTCGCATGAAGGTGTCGACGCAGGAGCGCCAAGTGCAGATATTATCACACAAATGTGTCGACACTTTTTACTCAGTGTGTCGAGACATCGGTGAGTCTAGAGGCCAGACAGAACGACTTCAACTTGATTTCTTCTGGAGGTGTCGAGACATGGGTCAGATGTGTCGACACATTCTTTTATGCCGGAGCTTAAACGTTGGAGATTCAACACATTTTCTTCTAGATGTGTCGGCACATCATTAGGCCGTGTCGAGACATCACTTAGAGAAGTTTTCCTGCACGAGTTTAGTCAATTCATCAAGCCAAAATATGTTAGATATTCCTCAATTATCTACTAATGATTTATGATCTGTTATCATCAAAACCAGGGGACACAACAGGGGAGACCGATGTAGAGCCATGAAAAACTGAGAAGCCCAATGAGGGCTATCTCAGACCCTAGGATCACCACTTGAGGAACCCTATGGGCTAGCCTACAAAGGGTTCATGGTGTTCTAGGAGGGGTAATTCATGAGCCGACGAGATTAATGTGGCCACTTGGGTGGCATTTATTGTTTTTCACTTTGTGCAATGGGCTTCCATGGGAATATATCATGATACGATAGACCCCCTGGAACCCGTAGTGAATACATGGTGATAGAACAAGAATCAACAAACGGAGCCGTTCCCCTCCCCGGTAGATAATTCACAAGCCCAATCAAAGAAAGCATGAATGAGGGTGAGAAGTCCTTCTTCTATCCTACGCCAAGGCACGACGATCGAAAACATCGAGGTAGATTGACCCTCACACTCCTTTTTGAATCAGAATGGCCAGTCCCAGCCCGTGGAAGTGAACTCGTGCCCGGTTAGAAGGTGACTGAGGGAGATTCAGTAAAAGATGAAGGCCCTCGAAGGCACTGTATCGAATACCTAAAGGGATGTATATTGCCGTCCTCTGAATCGAGCAGCGCCGTGGCTGGAACACATGTGGGAGTCGACCGATGCCCCTACAACTCATTAGAAGAGGAATGAAAGGTGTTGAATATGTGTGCACCATGATTACTGTTATGGTTTTGATGATAGCAACTACTATAAGTCACACTGTGCTTGCATATGATGTCATTGTGTATCTGTTTAAGCAGTTAGTCATTTCATCGAACAGGTTGTGTGCATGAGCAATGCATCAGTGCATACCACTGTTCATATCTTGCATTGGTTCATTCATATAGTCAGTGCATCTCTTATGCTGCTACACATAAAGTCTATGCATTTCACTGATTGCATCGGTGCATTATTTGTCATTCGCATATCAAAGTCTATACATCCATTAACAAGTCTATACAACCAGCAAGTCCATACATCAGCAAATCTGTACATTCTTCAGCAGCAAGTCTGTACATCCTTCAGCAGCAAGTCTATACAGCCAGCAAGTCCATACATCAGCAAGTCTGTACATTCTTCAGCAGCAAGTCTGTACATCCTTCAGTAGCAAGTCTATACATCAGTAAGTCTATACATCAACAAGTCTATACAGCCAGCAAGTCTATACATCAGCAAGTCTATACAGCCAGCAAGTCTATACATCAGCAAGTCTATACATCCTGCAACACGAAGTCTGTACGTTGGCTGATTGCACAGACTCAAAGTATGTATGTTGGCTGCTAGCACAAATTCAAAGTCTATACACTCTTCAAACTCCATTCATTCTTCAAAGTCTATACACTCTTCAAACTCCATTCATTCTTCAAAGTCTATACACTCTTCAAACTCCATACATTCTTCAAAGTCTATACACTCTTCAAAGTCTATCCATTCCTTCATTTCAATCGGACCTCTCAACCCCAGTGCGAGGGTCGACCCCTGTGGGTCTTTTCTCATTCCAGCAGCGGGTACCTGAAAGGGTCGACCCCAAGGGTCGACCCATATGCCCTGTTCTTAGAAAACCCCCTCGAGGGTCGACCCAATGGGTCGACCCCTGTGGACAAATGTCCAAAAGCAGCACGGCTGCTCTCGAGGTCGAAACCCTCTCACAAGGGTCGACCCCTTCAATTCCGACCTCCAGCCGTCTTGTTTGACTTCTGTTTCTTTGCACCGAAAGTCTTCGAATCCATGTCTAATCACCACAAAATATTCCACAAACCATTCCAAAAATTGTGGATATGGTTCCCAAGCTGTCTTTGACTGTTCTAATCATTTAATCAAACCCTAGTGGCATTAGATATAAGAAGAGAGGTGAGATCCGAATTAGATTAAAGGGAGTTCTATTTTGTGTGTGCAGGTTCGGAGTTGCAGCCTTCAAGCCCTATTCCACCTTGCCCTGAAGCTGAAATCCAAAGGAAGGAGCTTGAATAAAAGCCCAAGATCATATACATCGAAGAGCTGCATCGGACATCAAGCTTCAACATCTATTCGTGCTAGAATCCTTCATCATCCTTCAAGAATGATCTAAGGGGAGTCAAGAAAGATTCAAGGGAGATAAAGAGAGTGCTATTCAAGGAAAAGAAGAGCCAAGCAAGCCCGGAGTAAAGCTCTGATCAAGTGGAGATTGAAGCCACATTCAAGATTAACAACATACATTCAAAGGAGAGCCAAATCAGGAGTTTTTCTCAACTGTGCCTTATTGTGTTTTAAGTTTCAGATTTGTATTTCCTATAAACTGCATACTTGTGTGTGTGTGTATCGTTGTTAGATCCGTGGTTATTTGTGTGTGTCGTATTTGATTCATGTGCGCATGTAGGTCTTCCTAGATCTACGTGTGTGTGAGGTTTGCTGCACTTGCCACAGCGTGTGTGCGTTTTGTTGATCCGCCTGTTGGATCATGTTAGAGGCATCGTCTCCGTGTGTGTGTGTTTACTGGGGCTCGTCCCCGTGTGTGTGTGCAGGCGTCGTCTTGCGTGTGTGGTTGGAGCGTCATCTCCGTTTGGGGATTTATCCTCGAGTGAAGCCTCACCTAGTTTGGTGAGAGGTGGACGTAGGGAGCCCGTCGAGGTCCCGAACCACCTTAAAATCCTTATGCATTGTGGTTTGCTCTGTGCGTTGGCTTGGTTTGATTGTTGAATCCTCTTATATGATAGTGTGGGAACGGTGAGATCGAGGGAATCTATTTATTGGCATAATCAACTTCCTTAATCTTGTTGTAAGGAGTTTACTCCACCACGCAACATTCGTCTTGTCGTCTAGTGTGGGGGTTAGTGTAGGTTGTAATCTTACTTGCATGTTCATCATATTTGATGTTTTAATTGTTGTTTCATTACACTTGTTAAAAAGGGAAGAGTTTCCTTAAAATTTGTAATCACCCAATTCACCCCCCTCTTGGGTGTCATTGATCGTGGGACCCAACAATTGGTATCAGAGCTAAGGCTCTAATTTCATAGATCTAACGATCTAAAGTGATCCGGATCAATGACCACCATGATGTACACCTTGAACTCACCACCCATGTTTGATGGCTGTAATTTTGATTTGTGGTTAGGTAGAATGTTTAGTCTAGTCAATTCATATGAACCTAAGCTATGGAAGCTTATTTCACATGGTCCTCATGAATTACCTAAAGACAAAAATGTCTAGACTGAAAATCAAAAGCACAAACATGATCAAAATTACTTGGTTTTGAAGTTGCTTATTGCTGCAGTTGATTCTAACTGTTTCCCCTTTATCTCCCATTGCAGATCCGCGAAGGAAATCCTTGATGGATTGGCAGACATTGAGGAGGAGCTTAAAGACAGATGTCTTGTAGCGGGCACGAGTGAATAAGGGAGTGGTCAGCCAAGTGAATCAAGCTCAAGGGTAAATTCTGACTCCGATTGTGAAGATGAATTTGGCTATGAAGAACTGTTGAATGCATATGATGAGCTTGCTGAAAAATACATGAAGTTTAAATTAGAAAACAAAAAATTGAAAAAGAATGTTGGTCAAAATAAAAGTGATTCCTCATGCAAAGAATGTTCACACCTTAAGGAATTGATTAATGGTTACATGTTTGACATTGAAATTCATAAAGATCAAATCTCTTCCTTGAGAAATGAAAATAAAGAGCTGAAAGAGAGAATGAGTCTTATGGACATTGGCCAAATTGAATTTGCTCATGATAAGAGACTTGAAAAAGGAAATGAAGAATTGAAACAGTTGAACAATGCCATGTCTGAAAGATTGTTATTTTTAGAAAAAGGAAAATATGTGGCTTTGGAAGAGTGTGAAGATGTGAATGAAATAAGGCAAGAAGTTGAATGTCTTAGGAAAACCAATGCCGTGTTAAATGTCAGTCTTTCCACTTGTGAATAAGAACTTGCCAATTCTGAATTACACATTTCATCTCTTGAAAAAGAAATTTCTAACTTGAATGCTTCATTGTCTAAATTTGTGAATGGTCAAGAAAACCTGGATAAATTGCTGGGCATGAGAGTGAACTTTCAAAGAGAAGCGCTGGGTTTTAATCCAGTGAACAAAAAGAAATTTGAGAGCAAGCTACATACTTCTTGTGTTCATATCGCTTGTGCACCCAGCACCTCCACATCTCACTCCCATGAACACACCATGTCAAGAACTCAATCAAATCAGAAAAAGAGTGTGGATGTCCAGAATGTGCATGCTAGAAATACTCATGTGAACTTCCATGCATCTAAGAAAAGAAATGTCTCATGTCTTTACTGTGGAAAACTTGGACATATGATGCATGATTGTTTCATTATGAAAAATGATGATTTGAGAGCATGTAGAAATCAGGCTAGTTTGAAAAATGCAAAGAAAGCATTCACCACAAAACCTTCCATACATTGTAATCATTGTGGTAGAAAAGGTCACACAAAGTCACAATGCTGGTTACACATGAAGAAAATGAGTTTTCACTCAACACGTCATGCTCACATACACAAACCAGTAGAGCCAATGAGAAAGAAAACTGTAATGCCACATGTTTCCTCACATCACATTGATAAATCTAGAAATGTTGAGTATGACTATTTTCTTGTGAAGAAAATTGATGATTGGAACGTTGTTAAGAAGTGGAAACCACGTGCCAAAGATGCTACTAACCAACAAGGACCCAAGATAGTTTGTGTACCTAAGAATGTCAAATGAGAAATTTATTTTGCAGGTGTGCCTTGGGAATGTAAAGCATGAAATCTGTTCTTATCAAGAAGGTAAGGCACACAAGAGGGATAAATCAGGTTTCAAGAAAAATCAAAAATTGAATTTGAAGATCAAGTGATATCCCTCCTACTTTTTGTAGTGACTCTGTCATGTTTTGACTTACTCTCGGTCATATAGTCATGTAATCTTGCATATGTCTGCAGATGCATTTCATTAATAGTTGTTTGCATATTTGTGCGCATATCACTTGTCATATAGCATTTTGTTGTAGGAGAGTTTGAAGATTCTTCAGATCATGATTTCACTACATATTTTGAGTTTGCATACACTTTCACGCACTGTCTTGCATAAGTTGAACATTCTGAATTCATGTCATGATGCATAACAATCCTCCTACCTATCATCCATGACTACATAGTATATCAAATGGTGACATGTGGAAGGGCAGGTCAAGCCTGTCTGAAAACTATCACTACGCGTGAGGTGATTTTTGGATCTAAGTTCTCCGCCTAGTACTATGAGTCATTTACTCAAAAGGCTGCTTATGGCATTGGATTGTTACTGAACATCTTGTATTCTTGCACACACTAAGGGGGAGCAACCACATTCACCATATGAGTTCAATGCTTAGGTTCACACATGAGTCATGCACTGCATCTTGAGCTATCTAGAGGATTTTGGTTGTTAAAATAATTTGTGATGCTAAAGTTAATAAATTTGAATCAAAATTGACAAATCAATTCTTGTTATTCTTGGATGCAAATTACACTCCCAAAATCTAAATGCTGATGGGCTGGCCGTGACCAAGTTTGAATCAAATGAGGAATACTTTGCAATGATGAAAATGATAAAAATTTCCTCAATTCACCACCGGGAGATAGGAAGTGATCTTGATAGTAACCAAGATATGGTATGAAAAGTGCACGTCTCTGTTAATGAAGGATGGGTTCAATAGGTGAAAGACTTGGAAGAAAAATGATTTTCAAGACAAAGGTAAGAAAGCAAAATCTGAAATATCAACCTCCGTGATGTTGGTGATCTGAATATTTGAAGGCTTCCATTCTTGTCTCCTGAAATAAGGTAATTCATCCTTATCAACTCATACAATGGCCTTTTGTCACTTGGTGATACCTTTAGATGACAAGTGTTGATTCTAAAAACTTGAGTTGTCATTTACTAGCATGCTGTGACAAATTGGTTGAATCTATTTTGATGTGATGAACATACTCAATTGATTTAACAAAATGAAAACCCTGAGAGATGTGCATGAAGTGGTTGGTTACTGAATGACACTTGAATTGAATTGCATGTCTGGTATATCAAATGGCGTTTGTGAAAGAGTGGATTATATCCACTTGGAAGCATTCCCTATGCGTTGAGTTGGGTCTTTGGACTAAAATCTCTGCCTCGTATCAGATCTTGATTGGCTTGTGATTGATTAATTGTTGAATGAATCCCTGAGATGAGTTATGTGAATTGAAAATATGTTTGTAACTAAATGATCTATACATTTGACTTTTGGATGAACTCTCATTTCAAAACTTGTGAAAGACCTTTGAAAATCTGTTTTTGAACAATTCTGAAATTTGGGTTGCATTGCTTACTCTTGATCATTTATGCACCCTTAATCATAAAGGTCTTGTCATAAACAATGTTTGCTGATTCATGGATTGAATGAGGATGAACTCAATAAGATTTCTGTCACACTGGCTTGGAAATCAAAGCTCTCATCTTATTTTTGCATCCTGTCTTTCATTCTCATACAACTATAGGTTGCATACATCGGAATCCAATGCATTAGGTGCATTTAGTTCACTCAAATGAAAAACCAAAAACACACACTTTGCACCCATGTTAATTTCTACATTGCATTAGAACTCATGCATTAGTCGCACTTAGTTCATTCTTTTGACATCCATTCAATTGGTATCAAATTGACATCACATTGTTCGCATGCATGTCATAGTGCATTTGCATAAACTCCCAATGTGTGCTTGTGTGTTAGTATATGCTATTCACCCCCATCCTTGAAATTTCTATGACCTTATGCTTTCTTGATAAATAATTTTGCATTTGAAGTCATTATCGGTGTGCTTCATGTTGTACACTTTGGGGGGAGTAAAAGTGCATCTATTTAGGGGGAGTTGCATTGTTATGTATTCATGATATTTTCGGTATACATGTTGAATCAAATTCGCACATTTCATGCACAAAATATGAAAATGAGTGTTAAAGATAAGGATATATGAATTTCTTTTCAACACTCTTGAGATGTTAAACTTGCTACATGTATGTTGAAGAGATAGTTGAGGAAAAAGCTGCCTACCTATCTTTGTTGAAAAATTTGAAATAAAAATGAATGGCAGAGCAATGCTTGGTCTCACTGAGTAAATTGGGCACATGTCACTTGAGACGTGATGTGGTTCATATCTGAAAAGTGTGGACTAGTACCTATGTTCAAAATGAGGTGAGATGATTCAGTATTCTAAGTAACCGGGGATTCTGGCATGAGCTCCATGCGTCTACTCGCGTAAAAAGAAACCATTTTGAACCTGATCACTCTTGAAAAATTCTGACTATCATGTGATACTGGTTGAGATGAAAAAATATTGGTGAAAACTCAATTGTGGTAGAGCGTAGCCTCCAATACGCTGTTCTCAAAATTGAAGTGCAGTCTGTAAAATGTCTCCCTGTGTTGATCTGAAAATCTAAATATTCGTATTGAAACTATCATTTTTCATGTTACTCACTTACACATCTGAGAATTTGATTTAATATGTATTCAGAAAGTTAATTGACTGCATTAGTAATTGCATTAATCTCCTATATGATTGGAAAATCTCCAATGTGCTACACATGTGTATTCCGATTATCATGACTCTCTTGCATCTTTCCTATACCCATCCCCTCTTAAATAAGTACGGGGGAGCTGTGTTGCATGTATATATATATATATATATATATATATATATTTGTTTGCTTGTGTATGCATCTTACATGCCATCCCTTGCATAAGTTGCATCTCATACATTTCAAACCACAAATCAAAAATTAAAAATCTGGAAAATACTAAAAACCAAAAATTGAGTGGACTTCCCATGCTATTTACTTGCTCAATAAATTCTTGTGTTTGCTTGGCAAATGGGGAGAAAAATTAGGCACATCCAAGTAATCAACATTTGGTATCCTCTCTAGCCAACAATTGGAGTTTCCCATACATTCCATGAACCCACTTATTTATAACTTACTCCTGCTTCATCAGAATTTCAAATGTCGGTTACTGTTCCTTGCACATTTATCATGCTACAATGTGCCTCTCCTCTGTTTCGTCTTCATGAGGGAGTATGATTGGCATTACTCCGCTTTTTGAGAATGTCAAAGGGGGACAAATATTTCATGTGATTCATGTTTGCTGGTTTCATGATTCGGGGAGAACAACATGCTGGATTCATGATTGGGGATTCATGATTGGGAGAGAATCTTCATTTATGATGAGGGTTTATGCATAGCATTCATACACTTTACTTCTCCATGCATACATATCTGCATTCACATGCTTCACTATCATGAATCTTGAGCTGCACATGTTACATATGTCATAAACTTTGCCTTCTTGACTATTTCTGCCATATAATGACTCATAGTGTTGCCATCATCAAAAAGGGGGAGAATGTTGAATACGTGTGCACCATGATTACTGTTATGGTTTTGATGATAGCAACTACTATAAGTCACACTGTGCTTGCATATGATGTCATTGTGTATCTGTTTAAGCAGTTAGTCATTTCATCGAACAGGTTGTGTGCATGAGCAATGCATCAATGCATACCACTATTCATATCTTGCATTGGTTCATTCATATAGTCGGTGGATCTCTTATGCTGCTACACATAAAGTCTGTGCATTTGACTGATTGCATCGGTGCATTGTTTGTCATTCGCATATCAAAGTCTATACATCCATTAACAAGTCTATACAGCCAGCAAGTCCATACATCAGCAAGTCTGTACATTCTTCAGCAGTAAGTCTGTACATCCTTCAGCAGCAAGTCTATACATCAGCAAGTCTATACAGCCAGCAAGTCCATACATCAGCAAGTTTGTACATTCTTCAGCAGCAAGTCTATACATCCTTCAGCAGCAAGTCTATACATCAGCAAGTCTATACAGCCAGCAAGTCTATACAGCCAGCAAGTCTATACATCAGCAAGTCTATACATCCTGCAACACGAAGTCTGTACATTGGCTGATTACACAGACTCAAAGTCTGTACGTTAGCTACTAGCACAAATTCAAAGTCTATACACTCTTCAAACTCCATACATTCTTCAAAGTCTATACACTCTTCAAACTCTATTCATTCTTCAAAGTCTATACACTCTTCAAACTCCATACATTCTTCAAAGTCTATACACTCTTCAAAGTCTATCCATTCCTTCATTTCAATCGGACCTCTCAACCCCAGTGTGAGGGTAGACCCCTGGGGTCGACCCCTGTGGGTCTTTTCTCATTCCAGCAGCAGGTACCTGAAAGGGTCGACCCCAAGGGTCGACCCATATGCCGTGTTCTTAGAAAACCCCCTCGAGGGTTGACCCAATGGGTCGACCCCTGTGGACAAATGTCCGAAAGCAGCACGGTTGCTCTCGAGGGTCGACCCCAAGGGTCGACCCATTGCCTTTGTGTCTTAAACCCTCTCACGAGGGTCGACCCCAAGGGTCGACCCCTTCAGTTCCGACCTCCAGCCATCTTGTTTGACTTCTGTTTCCTTGCACCGAAAGTCCTCCAATCCATGTCTAATCACCATAAAACATTCCACAAACCATTCCACAAATTGTGGATATGGTTCCCAAGCTGTCTTTGACTGTTCTAATCATTTAATCAAACCCTAGTGGCATTAGATATAAGAAGAGAGGTGAGATCCGAATTAGATTAAAGGGAGTTCTATTTTGTGTGTGCAGGTTCGGAGTTGCAGCCTTCAAGCCCTATTCCACCTTGCTCTGAAGCTGAAATCCAAAGGAAGGAGCTTGAATAAAAGCCCAAGATCATATACATCGAAGAGCTGCATCGGACATCAAGCTTCAACATCTATTCGTGCTAGAATCCTTCATCATCCTTCAAGAATGATCTAAGGGGAGTCAAGAAAGATTCAAGGGAGATAAAGAGAGTGCTATTCAAGGAAAAGAAGAGCCAAGCAAGCCCGGAGTAAAGCTCTGATCAAGTGGAGATTGAAGCCACATTCAAGATTAACAACATACATTCAAAGGAGAGCCAAATCAGGAGTTTTTCTCAACTGTGCCTTATTATGTTTTAAGTTTTAGATTTTTATTTCCTATAAACTGCATACTTGTGTGTGTGTGGATCATTGTTAGATCCGTGGTTATTTGTGTGTGTCGTATTTGATTCATGTGCGTGCGTAGGTCTTCCTAGATCTACGTGTGTGTGAGGTTTGCTGCACTTGTCGCAGCGTGTGTGCATTTTGTTGATCTGCATGTTGGATCGTGTTGGAGACATCATCTCCGTGTGTGTGTGTTTACTGGGGCTCGTCCCCCTGTGTGTGTGCAGGCGTCGTCCTGCGTGTGTGGTTGGAGCGTCGTCTCCATTTGGGGATTTATCCTCGAGTGAAGCCTCACCTAGTTGGGTGAGGGGTGGACGTAGGGAGCCTGTCGAGGTCCCGAACCACCTTAAAATCCTTGTGCATTGTGGTTTGCTTTATGCGTTGGCTTGGTTTGATTGTTGAATCCTCTTATATGATCATGTGGGAACGGTGAGATTGAGAGAATCTGTTTATTGGCATAATCAACTTCCTTAATCTTGTTGTAAGGAGTTTACTCCACCACGCAACATTCTGTTAGCACAGTGAAGAGTGATATAGAAGGGGGGGGGATGAATAGATCACTCCCAATTTGCAAAACTTCAGTGGAAACTTACTACTTCGAAATACAACCCTTCAGATATGGCTAAACAATGCAGCTAACGCAGTGAGAAACTAAGACAGGATAATAAGGTGCGATTGGAAGAGGCCGTCCATACACAAACACAATGCCGAATAGAAAGAAAGCACAAACGATAATACCAAGCCACAGAGGAGACAAGAGATTATAAGGTTGTTCGATTGTAGCCCACAATCTACATCCACCCCTCACTCGAACTAAAGTGAGGATTCCACTAGCCACTGCTAGAAAACTGTAGACTCAGTCTGCGAACAATATGCTGCCACACAGCTTGACACCTGGACCTGCTACCAGCAAGACCAGAACCGGAGATGCCTCTCCCTTCCTCCAACCCGGAGGGAACCTGCTAATGACAACCCGTCACTGGCAAAACCAGAGATCACATATCTCTCTTCCTCTGCAGCCCAGAGGGGAACCGGAGTAACTCTCCGTTCCTCCAAACACTGGAGGGTAACAACTCGAAATCAGAGATATGAAGAAATGAAAGGAAAAATAGAAATGTAAACAAGACCAACGATGAACACAAATCATTTCAGAAAAACCAAAATCAAATGTAGCTTCAGAAGAAGCAAATTGGACTCTTCTCTCTCACTCAGACTTTTCTCTCACAGCAATACTCTCAAATCTTTTCTCTCTATCTTCTTTCTGGAACGTGGAGGCTCTCTCTCTTTTCTTCTTCTGCTCAGGAATTCTGCTCTACAGCTCTTTTTTTCTCCAGTTCACTCCATCTAATCGTAGAAGGCACCTTTTATATGGCATTCGACCTGAGTTTCACGCCTTCACACGAGTGAGTATCGTTCCCTCCTTTTCCAGAGTATTCTCGGATCACGTGCCAGGCATCATCCTCGATTCACGTGCCCAATCATTGACCTGAATCATCTGCAGGCAGAGACAAGAAAATGTGATTAGTTAGTTCAGTCAGATATGAACGAATGTATATACATTAGAACAACAAATGAGCAAGTGTGTACACTGAGAGAGTGTATAGACTTGTGAGTCTTCAGGCGACCTCAGTGTATAGACTAGCTGAATAATGCATTATCATAACAGAGGAAATGTATGGACTTCTGTGAAGTGTATGAAGCCCTCGAGTGTATAGACTTGTGGATGTCAATTAGGCAAGTGTGTCAAGTGTGAGAGTGTATAGAGTTGAAGTTCTTCATGCGGGCTCAGTGTATGGACTTGTAAGTGTTCATGCGACCTCAGTGTGTAGACTTCATTCAGCAGGTAAGACAATGGATGTATAGAGTTGGTCGTGTGAAAGAGGACGAGTGTAAAGACTTGTAATGAAGAGCAACAATGTGTAGACTTGTGAATCACAACTGTATGCAATGTATAGACTTCAATGTATAGACGTCGATGTATAGACTTTGATGAGAACAATGCATGAAGGCATCGAATGTGTAGACTTAGAAACAGCAATTAAGCAAGTGTGTCAAATGTGAGAGTGTATACACTTGAAAACAACATATAGGCAAGTATGAACAACTTGAGAGTGTATACACTTGAAGGCCTTCAGCGTCCTCAGTGTATTGACTTGAAATCTGATGCATTAACATGACAGAGGGGAATGTTAACTTCTGTGAAGTGTCTGAAGGAATAGAGTGTATAGACTTGCGAACAAGGGACTGTACAGACTTGATTATAGAGTGCATGTGAAAGGCAGTGTACAGGCTTGAGATGAACAAGGCATGAACGAGTCTATCCAATGTATAGACTAGAAACCTTTGAACATATGGACAATGTATACACTTGGCCTATGAGGAATGGTGTATAGACTCTGAACGTGAAGGCAGGCTGTATAGACTTGGAGACTATTGAAGCACTGTATAGACTTGGTAAACCTGAACCAATGTACATACTTGTGGAACGCCTGAGGACCAGTGTACAGACTTGGAATCAATGAAGGCGTTGGCTGTACAGACTTGCATGAACGATGACTACATTTTGCCAATGTGTAGACTTAGGGTGTAGCTAAAGAAGGAACGTAGGAATAGGTTGGAACGTATAGACTTACGTTCGATCAGCAATGTACAGACTTCAACTAGGGAAGCTACAGTGCTATGTCTAGACTTAATGATGCAAGCCTTGTATAGACATTGGAACGCTTGAAGCGATGTACAGACTTGGTGAGCGACAAGCAGTGTACAGACTTTGATGAACGCCGCTCGCTGTACAGACTTCGAATCAAGGCATGAATAGTAAAACAATGTCTAGACTTGGATGCCCAAGCCAATGTATGGACTTGTACAGTGACTAGAGGCTGTACAGACTTTGGGTCATGATGTGTGAGACGAGGGACAGTGTATTGACTTTGAAATGGCAGACGATGTATAGACTTGGGGTTCAACTGAGGGTGTATAGACTTGGAGTTCAACTGGATGTATAGACTTGGAAGATGAAGGGCGATGTGTAGACTTTGGAATGAACAGGAGAATGTATGGACTTGACCCCTTTAAAGGATGTATACACTTTAGATGCAAGCTACAGTGCTGTTGTATGTACTTGAACTCAAGGAATGGCTGTACAGACTCTGAGGGCTTAGCGGAGGGTGTACAGACTTTGAATATGAAGTTCAATGTATGGACTTCAGGCGAAGACCAATGTACATACTTTGAATATGAAATTCAATGTATGGACTTGGAGAGTAAAGGAGGCATCGACCCACCAGAGGTGGAGCATCGACCCATCAGAGGTGGAGCGTCAACCCATCAGAGGTGGAGCGTCGACCCATCAGTGTACAGACTATGCAGACAGTGTGTAGACATGATCAAGTAGTGCATATTTATCTGACAACCATATGAACTGCACAGTCCTACATGATGAAGCATGAATTATTCTAGAGATAGAAGATTGATTTATAGTGTGAGACATCATCAAAACCGTAGGGATGCAACACATTTGTCTTGTCGTCTAGTGTGGGGGTTAGTGTAGGTTGTAATCTTACTTGCATGTTCATCATATTTGATGTTTTAATTGTTGTTTCATTACACTTGTTAAAAAGGGAAGAGTTTCCTTAAAATTTGTAATCAGCCAATTCACCCCCCTCTTGGGTGTCATTGATCGTGGGACCCAACAAAAGGGCATCAGGCGTTTCCCATTATCAAACAATTTATCGACTTTTAATTCACCACAACAGACGCGTGCACCCTGTTCGATCAAACACGCGGACACATAGATTGAAGAGTAAAGAGGGAACCTTGGGGAGGAGGGTTTGATATCGCCCTCATTGGGCATGGCCGTAGGCCATTGCCATAAGAATCACCGCCTTCTCCCTCCTTGAGCGATACTAGGATTTGGAGTGATTGTAGCCCTCGAGGGCCGCCTCATGCTCGGGGAGTGACAAAAGACAGAGACGAAATCAAAGGAGTGCCACGAATGAGGTAAGCGATACATGCATAAAAAGAAAATGAGGGGCCAGACACGGAGGAATGACGAATTCTTTCTATTGCAGTAGAACGAGTAATTCTTATTATAGTGAAACAGAAATCGAGAGATACAATGAGCAAAAGGGGAAGGGGGGGATACAGGAGACCTTAGCCTTCTACCCACCTTCCGCTTCTGCTCTGCTTCGCTCTCCCTTCCTCTCTTTCTCTTCTATCTGCGCGCTCTGGGTGTGTGTGTTCTTTTCTCTCTGTGTCTCTGTGTCTTCTTCGTCGAGGGTCAAGCGCCCTATTTATAGGAGAAGTGACGAACATGGCATCGGCCCGACGATGGGATGGCCCCGCCACCGAATCGCCTAGGAGCGCCCTGCCGAATCAGTTCTCTAAGCACTGCCACCGAATGAAGAATGAAGGGAGATGGCGCCACCGACTCACCGCACAAGGAGGGTGGCCACCGAATCAACGTGCCAGTGCCACCGATTCATCATGTCGGGTGTCACTCCCAGTGAGGGCATCTTTTAGGTCATCTACGGACCCCTTCTAGTGCCGTATGTACCCGAATTGGGTAACTCGGGTGTCACGCCCAGAACCGATAGCAGCAGAACGTGTAGTTCGGAACGTGGCAGTGATACAGTCGTGAATAATCAGAGCGAACATAAGACACGAAATCACAACCTGGACAAAGTGGCCAATTTAACCTTTATTGATATTCAAATATTCAAATTACATACCTTGACTCAACTTACATAAGTGAAGAAAGGACCCACTATTACACTCTAATAAAGAGAAATGACTCAAATAACAGGACGAGACTCAAAGAAAGACAAAAGACACCGACACGATTCTCCATAACGCTCAACACTCTTGCCCTTCCCCATCTGATGGACTATCTTCAATGTCATTACTTGAAAAATGTTGAAAATAGGCTGGTGAGCAAAAAGCTCAGTAGGAATTACATCTCTCATCAAGCAGAATATAAGTGATTAGCCAATTAACATGTTCATGAAGATGCAAGGCATGGAACTAGAAAATCATGACGATCAATCTAACAGGAAAGATGAATATTAAAGTCAAAGGCAGTTACGGGCTCAAGAGAAATAGGGATGAATTCCCATGCAGAGTCAAGGACAAGTTATCAGAATATAACAAGAACAGTTACTCGGATGAACATAACTTCAGAATTGGCCAGAACATAACAGAGTTCCAATAAATATAAGCAATCTAGCAGAATATCTAAGTTATCAGAATAACCGAGCAATAAATTATCAGAATAATAGAATTAACAGAATTAATAGAGTTTGCAGAATAACAGATATAACAGAATAACAGAATATAACAGATGTACAGAGTTTGGTGCAATGCCACACCCAGAATTACCATGGTTTATAGAATTGGACTTCCGTCCTACCTGGCACTGAAAAGTCGCGGGCCTACAGCCCTTAATATTTCAGAATCAGATTTGGCCAAATACATAGTCAAAGGGTTATGTTCTCGAATTGATGACAAGAAGATTCCAAAAGGAGTAGAGTGTCAAGACTAACGGAAAACCAAAGTGACACGGATCGGATCCCGAGGTTTTTAGGGTACAACCAGCTCGACTGCCTTGAGGGAATCCAAGGCTAGCGAAGACTTACGGATGTCTCAATGACTAACTTGCCAGTCCGAAGGAACGGAATGTCCAACAGAGGGCTCGTATGTCACCGAGAGTTGAGGTGTATAACGTGAACCAATAAAGAAACAAGGACTCCATCTACGGACGTGAGATGAGAGTGCCAAAAGACCCGAGGTATGGGTCAAAACCGGAAGAAAACGGTGAGAACATGAATGTGTTAATTATAAAATTCACGTCAATCCAATTCTATAATTAACTATAATTTATTTTAATTGACGTCCATGAGTAGTGTCATTTATTAATTAGCATCCACTTGGAGGGATGTTAATTCTATGATTTTTAACTTAATTTATTTAACAAGGTTTCATGTCAATATCTATTTAATTGAATAATTTCAAAAATATCTATTCAAAGACATATTTATTTAATAAAATAATTTATAAAAATAGAATATATGATAATTAGGAGAAAAATTCAAGGATTCTAAAAATATAATTTTTTATAATTTTATATTGCATAGTTTCAAAGATATAGATTTTCAAAGGTCTAGTTTACAAGATATATATATATATATATATATATATTATATACATTAGAGATATAACGACACAGCATGATGTCGTCAAAAGGAATGAACGACAAGCTATGTGTCATCATTTTAAAAAAAATCATTTCTTCAAACATTCGATTCTCGACCTACACACGTCGGAATCGTGCGTTCTATATATCGAAATGACGGGCTCGAAAAACTCTACCTAACCAGACGTTCAAAATAATTTTTCATCGAGAGATAGGGGATTTTGAGATAGGAGACACGAAAACTGATGCAACCACTCTCATTATCTCGGTCTCCACCCCAATAACACGCCTATAAAATTTCATGTCCAAAGGAGACTCCGGTGCCCAGGAACAGGTCGACAAAGTAAATACTCTATAACTATACTGCTACAGTGAATCATGTGATTCACCTTATAACATAAAAAAATATTTATTTACTTATCTCAATTATTAACTAGTTAATATTACTATGAAAAGGCATAAAAACTTATGAAAGAAATATGAGTATTTTAAAAGTTTACATGTCCAAGATTTTAAGCATATGATTACATAATTATCATTTTACGTTAACGTATCTTTTGTGCAGCAGAAAACCTTGAGAAAACTTATGTACAACTTAGAGAACATGATCATGCAATATCTTATTATTAATTTGGCTTGGTAGAGAGAACACCTACCTGTTGATTGATGGAGAACGATGATTGGAAGAGAATTATAAGAAGAATGGTCGCAGTAGTAGCAGCTATAACTCCAACAAAAGAAGCCGCAACAGTAGGACACTACTCCACGCGAAGGAAGAAGCAACAGTGCAACACAGCAGGCGACGTACGGAGGACAACACGAACAGGAAGAAGACGCTCCCTTTAACTCACCCACAGCACGGTGTAGAGGGCGACGATGCAGGGAGAAAAAAAAAGACTCCCACGGGTGCAATAGCCAGCAATAGCAGTAACCACGGCTGCTCTACATGGGTTATATTTATAGGGTTATTTGCCTCCCAAGTTCTCTGTGAACTAAGGAATCCTATTTGATTTTAAGTTCCCTAGTTGATCCTATCGTTTCCTATGGTGGGTTTATCCTGCTAAAACTATAGCCACCTTCCGTGTTTGACTGAAAAACCCTAAGGCTAAACAACAAACACATTCTAGCATGTACGTATCTGGGTTTTGAGTTGGCCTTAACACAGGCCGCACCTACATGCATGGGTTGGGCCATTAACCTTTTAACGTGGCTTCTCTTACGTGTAAATGAGGTTAGCTATTAGAGCATGGGCCAAGTACGTGGGTTTGTTTAAGCTTTAATGAGTATATACATATACATGGGTTGTACAGGCAGATTCATCCAATTGAGTTGGCTTGTGTACATGCTTGGGTTTGGGTTTGTTAAAAGCCCTAGATGTTAACATATATATATATATATATATATACCAATATATATATAGATCTGAAGCCCATTTAGTTATAAGGATTATATACATATACATATTATATATATATATATATAGGCTTTAAAATTCCATGGCTATATCAGTTTATGTGTGGGTCTTTTCGGATGCTATCCAGGGTCATTTAATGATTTTAAGGTTTTATTATGTATATAAGTTTCTTTATGAATACGGGTGAGAGCCCATTAGAGTTTTTTAAGGCTTTAAGCCCATGCTTCTCTAGTCTAAAGAATATTGATATATGAATACATACCAGCCCATAAGGCCCATTCTTAGATTATTGAAGCCCATTTACTAATTTAACTCCTCTTTTCCCCAAAACTCCAGAAGGCCCAAGCATGTTATGTTTCAAGGGTATAGTTAAGTATTTATATATATATGTGTATATTCATATGCCCTTAAACCCATTATATATATGTGTGTACTTAAAGCCCACAAGGCCCATTAATTCTTATGTAGGTAAAGCCCATTAAAGACTTTTTTTTAACTAATGGTAAAGGCCCATCAAAGGTGTATGGAGTTTAAAGGATCACAGCTTTAAGTATTTCTTTTGGTTTATTTTTTCTTGCATTTTTATTTGTTTAAGAAACCATGGCTTTAAGCATTTCCCTTTGGGCCTGTTGTGCCCCTGGTTTTGATGATGACAACCATGAGACGTGAATGTTGTATTCAACTCAAAAAGTTGAATTAAATCATGATTCAGTAACGCTTCCAATTGATTTCTTTATGATGCAAGAAAGGAACATGGTCGACGCTGGGAGTTCAATGCGTCCACGCATCAGTTGAAGAGGCAACATCATAAAACACTGAGATAATATCAGCGTGATGTGTACTGCCCTCCACCAACTGAAGCATCCTCCTCTGCACCTGAATGGGGATCTCAGCAGAAAGCTCAGGTGGACTACCTATTTGATATACTGCACAACTGGTTTGATGGTATTTCTACTAAGGTCAAAGAATACCACAAGTTTGTGGTAAACAGAGATCAGCTGCTTTCTGAAAGGATGGACACTATGGCAGCATCTATTGCTCAGCTTCAGCAACAGCTGGATATTGTGTCTGCAACTGTACTTCAGTCTTCCTCATCTACTCCCCTTCCTGATGATGTCAAAGGGGGAGAGACATGAACTTAAGTTGGAGTCTAAACTAGAAATGCATTGCATCTGCATCAAATGTGTTAATTGACTGATGTTTCCTTCTTTTTGTCTTTATCTATGATGTAAAACCATGGACTTAAATGAATGACAAAAATTGGTGTTTGTTTCAGTCACTGAAGTGAATTCCTTGTTTGATCTAAACCTTCTTGTTTGATCTGAATGATACAATCTTATTTAGATGCAATGGCATTCACCTCCTAGTTGCCATCATCAAAAAGGGGGAGATTGTTGTGCCCCTGGTTTTGATGATGACAACCATGAGACGTGAATGTTGTATTCAACTCAAAAAGTTGAATTAAATCATGATTCAGTAATGCTTCCAATTGATTTCTTTATGATGCAAGAAAGGAATAGGGTCGACGCTGGGAGTTCAAGGCGTCCACACATCAGTTGAAGATGCAACATCATAAAACACTGAGATAATATCAGTGCGTCAACTCCACGATATTGTAGCGTCAACTCATCAGCATAAGGAGCAGAGGCATTCACAGATCTACTTCACTGCGTCAACACCACAGTAGAGCAGCGTCGACGCAGCAGTTAAAAAGGCAGTGTTAATGGTTCACTGGAATACCCCAGTGCGTCAACGCTACAGCATGACAGCGTCGACGCAGCAGCTCATTCTGATGTGAAGTTGGCTCTGGGTCAGTTCAGTGGGTCGACGTAGTGACCCCTATGCGTCAACGCATCCAGCCTTACATTCAAGCCATATGAGGCATCTCAAGGCTGCGTCAACCTTGTGGACTCAATGGGTTGACGCCATCTGAACTACCTATGAGATTAGTAGGGTGGACCCCAATCGTACATGACGTCAAAGGCCACATCAGCCAAAAGCGCTTGAGATTTCATCTTTTTCCTCACGATTCCAGAAGGCTCTACACGTAGCAATTAGGGGACTAACCAGAAAATCTGGTTGGGGCCCACTAGATGTATATATGCATGGATCTGGAAATGAGCGCGGGAATTGTTGAATTGCGGAAGGTGTAAGAGATTTCGAAGCTACTGCGAACAAGGCTGAGGAAGAGAAGCTCACGAGAGGAACTGGGAGTTCATCTTCATCTTGATATCGATCTGCTGAAGAGTGATCCTTGACAAGCTCATCCACATTTCAGAAGGAGAAGATCAACTGATCGTTGAAGCTTCTTCTTCCAATTTTCTGAATTCAAGCCAGAGATTCGGCCGCTTCACAGATTTGAGATTGTCTTTTCATTTACTGAGTGATTTCGTCTATCATTTGTCTTTTTGATTTGAACTCTATTATATTGTTTCTCCCTCGTACTGGTTAGAGTAGAGGGAGGGGTTTGATCCAGCAGACTATGCTTGGATCAAGGGAAGTTGGGCGTGTTGCCTGCAAGCTATTTGTCAGTGGTTTAGAGGATCTGTTCCTCTAGTTAAGCCAAGCTGTAATGCTCAGCGGTGTATGTGAGGAAGTTGTTCCTCGGTGTAGCTAAGCTGTAAAGCTCAGCAGGGATCCTCGCTAGTTTAGTGAGGGATGGACGTAGGTCTCCACAGGGAGACCGAACCACCATAAAACTCTACGTTCCTTTTGTGGTTTGATTTCTCTCATTATTCTCCCTTCGTTAGATGTTTGATTAGGCACGATTCTCATGCTGTTTGCTTACTGAACTTCTAATTTGCATTCTGCTCTCGTATTATAGTGTGATCTTGCATAAAGTTTTTTAAAGGGTCAACCTATTCACCCCTCTCCTCTAGTTTGACATTCCACCTAATCCAACACGTGGTATCAGAGCTCGGCTCTCTTGTCAAGGGTCTAACAACCCAGAGATATTTAGTGGAATGGAAAATAAGGGGCTCATGCCTGAAGGGTATGCAGTGAATAGGCCACCCTTCTTTAATGGCTCTAACTATGCTTACTGGAAAAATCGGATGCAGGTATTTCTGAGAGCTCAGGACCATGATATTTGGAGAGTCGTGAGCAAGGGACCATATCAGTTAGAAGGAGATGAAGAACTGTGGGTGAAGGAGCAGATTCAGAAGTCCAATGTCAATTGGCAAGCTATGAACATCATGCAATGCTCATTGCATCCTATGGAGTTTTCACGAATATCCTCATGTGCAAGTGCCAAGGAAATGTGGGACAGACTCCAAGTCATTTATGAAGGTACGTCAGAGGTAAGGGAGACAAAAGCCAATATGTTAATTTCTGAATATGAATCTTTTAGAATGAAGCCAGAGGAAAACATATTTGAAATGTATGCTAGACTAACCCTATTAGTGAATGGTCTTAAAGGTCTGGGAAAGGCTTACACAGATTACGAACTGGTTAGGAAAATTCTTAGATCCCTAACTCCAGTTTGGCACACCTAGGCCACTGTTGTTGAGGAATCTAGGAACCTTCCTACCACTACCCCTGATGAGCTTATCGGATCTTTAATGGCTTATGAGTTGAACCTCAAAAGGATAGATGAGGATGTGAAAAAGAAAAAGCCTCTTGCATTGAAGGCATGACCAAGTAGCAAGGAGAGCTAAGATGACAGTCATTCATCTACCTCAGATGATGACTCAGGTGAGATAGTAATGCTCACCAGAAAATTCAGGAGGTTTCTAAGGAAGGAAGATAAATTTAGAAATAACAGAAGACTAGAGGTAAGAAAGAGTTCAAAATTCAAATCAGAAAACTCTAGGAAATCTGACAAGGTTGTCTGCTACCAATGCAGGAAACAAGGACATATAAAATCTGAATGTCCAGAGAATGTGAAGAAAGCCCAACCGAAATGGAAGAACAAGAAGCCCAATGCCATGATAAGTACGTGGAGTGACGAGGAGAAAGATGAAGATGAAGAAGAAAGCACTTCTGAAGAAGAGAGTGATGTCAAGTTGTGTTTCATGGCTAATGGAGATGATAAAGATGAGGTAACCTCCTCTTCTAAAAACTTTTCTTGTAGTGATTGGGAAGAAGCATTTAATGAATTGCTAGATATATATGATCATGTAAAGAAAGAAAATAAATCACTCAAGAAAAAGAAGAATATGACTAATCAAGAAAATTCATTGAATGATAAAATTAAGTGCCTAGAAGCTGAAATTACCAGTTTAAGAAAATCTCTTGATGAAAGTGACCAACATAGAGATCAATTGATAGAAATGAATAGAGAAAACGAATATTTACTGAAAATTCAGGATGACCTGAAACTCAGAATGCAAAAATTGGAGAGTGATGTAAAAATTGCTGAAGAAAAGAATGAAGCCATTCAAGGAGTAAATCAGGAACTTCAAGAAAATTTGAAGAAACCTGAAGATGAGAATTCAAGTAAACAAACCTCTCTTGAGAAATTAACTCAAGGTAAAAACAATCTTGAAGCTGTCATGGGAATAAAAAGTAATTTTGGAAAAGAAGGACTTGGTTATAATCCAACCAAGAAGAAGGATCTAGGAACTAGATTTATAACATTTGTTTCTGAACAAGGTACGTCTGAGCAGAGTCAAGTGGCTGAAAAGAAGTCTTGTGAGGAAAATCAGGAAGAAGGAAAACAGACAAATGAAATTAGAAAAGAAAAGGGCAAAGAGAAAATGTATGATACCCTTAATGCCAATCATCATAAGAATGTGCCTAAGTTTAGAAGAAAATCCTCAGATCAGCCTATAGACCCTAGCTCATCAACCCAGCATCAAGAATATAGAAATTCATGGAGTCATAGGACTGGTACACGACAGTTGCATCAACGCACTGAGTATCCTGCGTCCACTCATCCCATGTCCCAGGGGTTCTACAGAAAAAATGTTAGAACAAACCATTGGGCACGTCAACGCAGTGTCCACACTGCGTCAACGCATACACCCTTCCCTGGTGGGCACTCTTTCAGAAACATGAGAATGAGTCGACGCAGCCACTACAGTGCGTCGACGCACCCTATGTACCAGAACCCATATGACTGAAAGGCTAAGTGGATGAGTCAACGCAATCATGTGATAGGGTCTACGCAGCGAACCTTCATTCCTTCAAGACCTCAATATTTTTCTAGAACTTCTCATCCCAGGTTTCCCAATGCCTCTTGGAGTCACAATAACTATTGGAATGAGAACAAGAATAAAATGTCATACTTCTCTAACAACAGAAATGGCTTAAAAGGGGAATTCCAAAGGGTACCTCAACCCAATCAGAAAAATTTCAAATCTATGAACCCCACATATCAAAAACCCTCAAAAGAACAGATTTGGATTCCCAAAAGTATGCTGTCATACTTGACACAATCATATGGTATGATGGGACCCAAGTGTATTTGGGTTCCAAAATCTCTTGTTTGATGTGACTTGCAGGAGTGCCTTGCAGCTGTACACAATAGATGGTACCTTGACAGTGGCTGCTCAAGGCACATGACGGGAGACAAGGCAAAATTCTGTCTCCTAGTTGAGAAAGAAGGAGGACATGTCACGTTTGGGGGAAACAATAAAGGTAAAATAATTGGAAAAGGTAAAGTTGGCAAAACTCCCCTGAACTTTATTGATGATGTGTTACTTGTTGAAGGATTAGAATGCAATCTTCTTATTATAAGTCAACTGTGTGATAGGGGGCACAAAGTTGTGTTTGATTCCCATGTATGCACCATTGTTGAAAAGCAGTCTGAAAGTGTCAAATTCTATGGAAAAAGAATAAATAACATGTACATGGTAGATTTAGATGATCCTGCTCATAACAATCTTTGTCTAGCTGTGAATAAAAGTGAACTGGCTTGGCTCTGGCATCGTAGACTAGGACATGCTAGCTATAGTGTCTTGCATAAGTTAGCCAAATTCAACATGGTGAATGGTTTGCCTGATGTTTTATTTAAACAAAATGACAAAATTTGTAATGCATGCACTCAAGGCAAGCATACTAGGAAGTCATTTAAATCCAGAATTTAAAACCAATCTTCTAGACCTCTTGAACTTGTATACATGGATTTGTTTGGACCCACTAGAACAGCAAGTTTGAGTGGCAATAAATATGGATTTGTTCTGGTAGATGCTTTTTCTAGGTTTACTTGGGTGTTCTTTTTAACTCATAAGAATGATGCATTTGAAGAATTTCAGGTATTCTTCAGGAAAATTCAGCAGGATGGTAAGTACACTATTTCATCTATCATGTCAGATCATGGAGGAGAGTTTGAAAATTCAGAATTCGATGGTTTTTGTAGGGAAATGGGAATATCTCACAAATTCTCATCTCTAAGAACTCCTGAACAGAACGGAGTGGTGGAAAGAAGAAACAGAACCCTTGTCGAGATGGCTAGAACTATGTTGATTGAAGGACAACTCCTAAGGAAGCTCTGGGCAGAGACTGTAAACACAGCTTGCTACATTGTAAACCGGGCAATGGTAAGACCTCTGTCCAAAAAGACTCCATATGAGATGTTGAAAGGTAAGAAGCCATATGTTATACACTTCAGAGTTTTTAGATCTAAATGCTTTGTTCAAAATAATAACAAACGGGACTTAGATAAATTTGAACCTAAGAGTGAACCAACCATATTTCTAGGTTATTCAAATCACTCTAGGGCCTATAGAGTCCTGAATATTAAAACTCAATCTGTTGAAGAGTCTCCACATATCATCTTTGATGAAATGAATGTCAAGTCTGAAAATGAACTATCTTGCAGGGACAAAGATGATGGTGAGTTTCTTGAAGAAAAGGAAGAACAATACACTCAAGAGGAAGAGCCAAGGTCAAATTAGAATCTAGCAGAATCAAGTACTAGAGGTAATGCAGATGTTAATGAAGGTAACTCCTTGACCAATGTTAGAATGCTAAAAGACCACCCTCTATCAAGCATTATTGGTAATCTGCATGACCCTACCAGAACTAGATCTCATTTTAGAGTTATTGAAGAAATGGACAATTTAGCTCTTATATCTCAAATTGAACCTAAAAATGTAACTGAAGCCCTGAAAGATGATTGCTGGATAAATGCAATGCATGAGGAATTAAATCAATTTAAAAGAAATAAAGTGTGGCACCTTGTGCCAAGACCCAATGAACTCTCAGTAATTGGAACTAAGTGGGTCTTTAGAAATAAACAAAATGAAAATGGAATTGTGATAAGAAATAAAGCAAGACTGGTAGCACAAGGATATAACCAAGAATTTGGCATTGACTTTGAAGAATCCTTTGCTCCAGTAGCTAGACTAGAAGCTATTAGATTCTTACTTGCATATGCATGTTGTCATGGAATAAAACTCCATCAAATGGATGTAAAAAGTGCATTTCTCAATGGTTTAATAAAAGAAGAGGTGTATGTTGAACAACCCCCTGGTTTTGAATCTATAGACTGCCTTGACCATGTTTACAGATTAGACAAAGGTCTCTATGGGCTCAAACAGGCACCTCGAGCATGGTATGATAGACTCAGCTCGTACCTCACTGAGAAAGGATATTCAAGAGGTAAAGTGGACCAAACCCTATTCACCAAGGTGAGAAATAATGACATTATTCTGATTCAAATCTACGTCGATGATATAGTTTTTGGATCCACTAAACCAAGCATGTGTGATTTATTCGTAAATTTGATGACCACAGAATTTGAGATGAGTCTCATGGGTGAGCTTCAATTTTTTCTAGGTCTACAAATCACCCAAAGCAAGGATGGATGCTTCATCAACTAGGCAAAGTACATTTCTGAATTATTGAAGAAATATCAAATGGAGAATCTTAAGGCAATCAGCACTCCCATGAGCACCAATACAAGTTTGGAAGCAGATCTGAAAGGTAAATCAGTAGATGCAAAGACTTATCGAGGTATGATCGGATCACTCCTCTATCTTACTGCATCTAGGCCAGACATCTAATTTTGTGTATGTATGTGTGCTCGGTTTCAGTCTGATCCTAAAGAATCCCACTTGATTTCTGTCAAGCGTATCTTTTGATACCTTGCTAGAACTCGAGACTTAGGGATTTGGTATCCTGCATCTTGCACTTTTGATCTGGTATCATACTCAGATGCAGACTATGCTGGATGCAAACTTGACAGGAAAAGCACAAGTGGCTATTGCCAATTTTTGGGAGGGTGTTTGGTTTCTTGGGCATCTAAGAAACAACACTCAGTGGCACTATCCACTGCAGAGGCAGAATATGTCGCTGCAGGGAGTTGTGGCACTCAAGTGTTGTGGATCAAACACCAACTCCAAAATTATCAAACTGATCTTGGATGTGTCCCAATATTGTGTGATAACATAAGTGCCATTAACCTGGCAAAGAACCCCATCCAGCACTCTAGGACCAAACATATCAAAATAAGGCATCACTTCTTGCGAGATGAAGTTAATAAAGGTAGCTTTAAATTGATTTTTGTAGACTCTGAACATCAACTAGCTGACATTTTCACCAAGCCACTGAATAATGAAAGATTCTCTTGTCTTAGGAGAGAGCTTGGTTTGTGCAATCCACATTTTGTTGCCTAAATTGATTGCTTGTTTTCTTCCTTGAAGCTTGTCTGGTCAACCTTGCCTAGAAATAAATTGATTGCATGTCCTGCTTGAGCTGCAAATACATGTCTTCTAAATAAGTCACAGATTTAGGGGGAATTTAGTTTTGAGCATATCTGTTTAATAATTGCATCTTCATTCATATTGTTTGTCATGAATAAATGGAGGGAAAGTTTGCATCAGTTTTCAGACATGAAGTGTGAATGTGCATGCTAGAAGCAATGTATGGACTTGCTGGGTTGTAATGCAGAATGCACTTGAACAAATGCAATGAATGTATAGAGTTGCTTAATCTAACGCATGGAACAAGTCTGTATAGACTTTGATGTTCAAATGCAGTGTATGGACTTGTGTAGGCAGGGCAGACAATGTGTAGACTTGCGTAATGCACAACCATATGCAATGTATAGACTTGGATGAGCTACAAAGGCTGTACAGACTTGACGAATGCTTGAACAAGCCGATGTATAGACTTACACGATGTATGGACTTGCAAGACGATGCATGAGACGATGCATTGTATAGACCTTCGAAAGCTTGAAGCATAGTCACACTGCAATGTATAGACTTAGCGTGCTTCAAAGCAACCATGTGCAGACTTTACCGATGTATAGACTTAGTGTTTTGAACGTAGGTAAAGCTAAGGAATGCAATTCTGTTCTGTTAGAGTCAGCTATCTGGGTATCTGAAGAGTGGTTTATGAGACTGAGTCAACACTGAAAGACATCTTCTGGAAACAGACTGAAAATTGAACTGATTGGTTGAGTGAGTTAATGCAGTCACCAGGTTGAGTCAACGCACTGACAGAAATCTTCTGAAAATAGGCTACAAGTTAAACTGACTGGTTAAATGAGTTAACGCAGTCACTTGGATGAGTTGACGCACTGATGTAAACCTGGTGCAAATCAGTTCTGGAATTAATTGGATTACTTCAGAAGGGTTACCGCAGCTCTGAAGTTTGGATCTCACATATCCTTTTCTTGGTGTCGTCTTCTCAATCCCTCATCAACCTTGTTGCTTCTACTTTCAGTTTTTCAACTTGTAGTGAAGAACCACTCAATCTTGAGTATTAGGGAAGTCTCTTGAGATCTGAAATGTGAATTGATGTCATAGATTCAGGGGGAGCTAAAATGATAATTCCCTTATAAGAGGTGGTGATTTTTATTGACTGTCTCTAGGCTGTGTTAATGGTTGGAGCTCTATAAATCTTTTGTTCTTTGAATGCTAAAATTCATGAACACAAAAGTGCTATGCATATGGAATAGTTTCAGAACTATTTAATAAAACTGAGAACTCCTCATTTCTTGAACTATGATGATCAAAAATAAAGAGACCTTTGTGCAAATGAATTTAACATATGTATTGCTTTTAAACTCAGCATAGGGTTAATGAAAGCTTAAGAAACATACCCTATATATACAAATATACATATAATAAATTTTAGAGCAATGGCAAGCCTTCACTGAGAAACTGTCTCTATGCATCAAAGAAGTGCTAATGAGCATGTCATGATGTGGGTTGTTACCTCTGCTTTAAAAGAAAAATAATTCATTGCAGAGCAATGGTAACTTTCCACTGAGAAACTACCTTCATGCACCAATGAAGTGCTAAAAGGCATGTCATGAAGTGAGTTGCCAACTCTGTTTCAGTTGTGCAGAATAGTTAGCTATGCTAAGTAACCGGGGACTCTGGTGTCTGATAAACATGTGCACCTGTGTCAAAAGGCTAGCTACACTTGACTGCAATTGATGAAAAATTAAAAATGTCAATGTTTATATAGGGTTGACCTGAAGCTCAAAAATGAAATCCATTTGAGTTCATCCTCAATTCGAGTTAAATTCACAACTATAAGGGTATCTTGAAATTGAACATTCTAGGGATATGATTTGAGAAAGTTCCAAGTGTGAAAATTGTTCAATCCTTATTCCATAATCATGCTCTTCTTATTCAAGGATTTTTCTCAAAGTCTTAAGATTGTTTTACTCCACATCATTAAATGAATTAGGGGCTCTCATAATTTCTCATCATATATCTCATAAGGGAACTTGAATTTTATCGATTAAAAATCCCTGAATATAATTTCATATCTTCCAAATTTCAATGTCATTAGAATGCCTACATACTATGGATCTTCACTATTTCCTGTCTACTTCACACTATAATTCTGACTCGCCTTGGTGGCGTCGACGCAGTGTCTCACTGCGTAAACGCAGTCATCCAATAACTCCCATTTCTTCTCAGTCCGGTTCAGCACAGTGAACCGGTTCACCTTTTTGAACTGAACTCAAGTCATCACCTTCTTTAAAATCCCGCAGCGTAAACGCTGCCGTCTACTTGTTCCTTCCAAAACCTAGTGGTTTTCTATCTCTCCGACTCTCTCCGTCTTTCCTTCTTAACACTTTCTCTCTCTCTTCTATCTTGTTCCCATTTGATTCTCACTGCCATGGCGCCTCCGGAACAAAAGAAGAAGGGGAAGAACAAGACGGGTCTACAGAAAAGAGATCCCATCTTTGCTACGGGCAGGATTGAGCCTCGAACTAAATATCAAGCGGAGACGCCGTCTGTGTCAGCTCCACCACAACAAACAGGAAAAGAGAAAAGCTCGCCGGCAAAGACAAGGGCAGCAAAGCAAAAGGGCAAAGACAAGGGCTTGGCAGATCCTTCAAAGGAAATACCGTCTCCTTCAGCTACATGGAAACGGAAAGGCAAAGAGATAGAGTTATCTCTTCGGAAACACCGTCTTCATCCAAGCCCGCCTACCAAAAAGAGAAAGCTATCTACTGTCAGGATGCACAGAGGAGCAGGTTACATCTTCAGGTGCTGCGAAGGGAAAGAAAGGTGCATACAGCTCTCATGCAAGGTCTTCTGATCCCACTCTCACCATCAACGTGGAAGAACCTCTGAAGGTCCTTATTCCACGGTATATTATTGCTACCGACGATGAGATGCTGGAGGTTTTTCCGCAACTATTTCCTACATTAGATTATCAGGGTTGGTGGTCTTTCGTTACAAATCATAAGATTTATTACCCCACCCTAGTCAAGGAATTTTACCACAATTTGAAGTATGAACCTCAGATCCCTAAAATTTCCTCAACTGTCAGGAATGTTAGTTTCGAATTGACAAACAAACTGTTTGCTAGATCTTGGAAAATTCCAATGAATGGGGTTCAATTACACAGTTTTTAGTTTGATGAACATGCAGCTTATGCTCTTTTGACTGACAAACCCAGTGATCCTACAGTCATTAGGGAGACTTTTTTATCTAGTCTTAAAGCAAATCAGTTTCCTCCATTCAATAGACTGCTTCACCATATTTGCACATCAATGATAACACCTCAGAGCAGTGGTAGGGAACGGGTCACTGAGATGCAGAGATTTTTACTGTATTGCATGCTGAAAAAGATACACATTTCACTGTCAGATGTAGTCATTCAGACTATGGGATCTTGCTTAACACAATCTAGGACACTCCCATATGCTGCTCCATTGACTGCCATTTTTTGAAAAGTTGGAGTATATTTTGGTAATGAGAAGAAATTGACTATTCCTAAAGGGAAAATATACTCCCTTTCCTACATTCAGAAATTCATGGGATTTAAAGTTATAGATGGACAGCCTGTTAGGGTTCTGCCAAGTCAGAAACTAGTGCCTACCTCAGTGGAGACTGGTCATGAAGCCAAAACTGAAACACAAACTCAACAAGAGGCCAGTCTAAACAGAATGGAAAGACCAGAGGCTAGGGCAAATTGACCTGAAGCTAGTTCAGCCAGAATGGACTACCAAGAGTTCAGCAATATCCAGGATGATTACAATGTACAAGATGATACTCCTGTGTTTCCTGTTACTTCCAGAGAACTTGTCATAGTACAAGGTTCTCTTCCAGAACCCTCTCCACCAAGAGGACCTGCATCTACTTCTGAGGAGATTCCAGCCAACTCTCAGACTGATTTTTTTGGTATCAATCCTACTCTCATTTAATTTTTGAAAACAAAATTCAAGAGTATTGACTCCTCCATAATGCACCTAAGTTCAACAACGGATATGAGGCTGTCACACCTTGAACAGAAAATAGACAACAGATGGGAAAAGTTTACACGTGATAAATACAAGTCAGACAAGAAGCTTCATGAGTTTATGGAATCTCTTCTTCAAGCTTGTCAGAAAGCTGGTTCAGTCATGCGTAACTTACAAAACCTGCATCAACAATGTTTGCACAGGATACAGAGTGTACAGACATAGAACTATGATGTCAGGGAAAACCAATCCAAGTTGAACTTGAAATACTCCACCCTGCTTGACAAGAACAATGAGTTCAGTGAAAAGGTTCAAACCTTGTTTGAAAAGATTACATCTTTTGGTTAGGACATTGCTAAACTGTTTGAACGAACCACTCTAGTCGGTGATGAGGTTGTGGATGTGCTGCATATTTTGAAAGAAAACTTTCCTCCCACCATTGAAGATCAGCGTGATGTGTACTGCCCTCCACCAACTGAAGCATCCTCCTCTGCACCTGAATGGGGATCTCAGCAGAAAGCTCAGGTGGACTACCTATTTGATATACTGCACAACTGGTTTGATGGTATTTCTACTAAGGTCAAAGAATACCACAAGTTTGTGGTAAACAGAGATCAGCTGCTTTCTGAAAGGATGGACACTATGGCAGCATCTATTGCTCAGCTTCAGCAACAGCTGGATATTGTGTCTGCAACTGTACTTCAGTCTTCCTCATCTACTCCCCTTCCTGATGATGTCAAAGGGGGAGAGACATGAACTCGAGTCTAAACTAGAACTGCATTGCATCTGCATCAAATGTGTTAATTGACTGATGTTTCCTTCTTTTTGTCTTTATCTATGATGTAAAACCCTGGACTTAAATGAATGACAAAAATTGGTGTTTGTTTCAGTCACTGAATTGAATTCCTTGTTGATCTAAACCTTCTTGTTTGATATGAATGATACAATCTTATTTAGATGCAATGGCATTCACCTCATAGTTGCCATCATCAAAAAGGGGGAGATTGTTGTGCCCCTGGTTTTGATGATGACAACCATGAGACGTGAATGTTGTATTCAACTCAAAAAGTTGAATTAAATCATGATTCAGTAATGCTTCCAATTGATTTCTTTATGATGCAAGAAAGGAATAGGGTCGACGCTGGGAGTTCAAGGCGTCCACACATCAGTTGAAGATGCAACATCATAAAACACTGAGATAATATCAGTGCGTCAACTCCACGATATTGTAGCGTCAACTCATCAGCATAAGGAGCAGAGGCATTCACAGATCTACTTCACTGCGTCAACACCACAGTAGAGCAGCGTCGACGCAGCAGTTAAAAAGGCAGTGTTAATGGTTCACTGGAATACCCCAGTGCGTCAACGCTACAGCATGACAACGTCGATGCAGTAGCTCATTCTGATGTGAAGTTGGCTCTGGGTCAGTTCAGTGCGTCGACGCAGTGACCCCTATGCGTCAACGCATCCAGCCTTACATTCAAGCCATATGAGGCATCTCAAGGCTGCGTCAACCTTGTGGACTCAATGTGTTGACGCCATCTGAACTACCTACGAGATTAGTAGGGTGGACCCCAATCGTACATGACGTCAAAGGCCACATCAGCCAAAAGTGCTTGAGATTTCATCTTTTTCCTCACAATTCCAGAAGGCTCTACACGTAGCAATTAGGGGACTAACTAGAAAATCTGGTTGGGGCCCACTAGATGTATATATGCATGGATCTGGAAATGAGCGTGGGAATTGTTGAATTGCGGAAGGTGTAAGAGATTTCGAAGATACTGCGAACAAGGCTGAGGAAGAGAAGCTCACGAGAGGAACTGGGAGTTCATCTTCATCTTGATATCGATCTGCTGAAGAGTGATCCTTGACAAGCTCATCCACATTTCAGAAGGAGAAGATCAGCTGATCGTTGAAGCTTCTTCTTCTAGTTTTCTGAATTCAAGCCAGAGATTCGGCCGCTTCACAGATCTGAGATTGTCTTTTCATTTACTGAGTGATTTCGTCTATCATTTGTCTTTTTGATTTGAACTCTATTATATTATTTCTCCCTCGTACTGGTTAGAGTAGAGGGAGGGGTTTGATCCAGCGGACTGTGCTTGGATCAAGGGAAGTCGGGCGTGTTGCCTGCAAGCTATTTGTCAGTGGTTTAGAGGATCTGTTCCTCTAGTTAAACCAAGCTGTAATGCTCAGCGGTGTATGTGAGGAAGTTTTTCCTCGGTGTAGCTAAGCTGTAAAGCTCAGTAGGGATCCTCGCTAGTTTAGTGAGGGGTGGACGTAGGTCTCCACAGGGAGACCGAACCACCATAAAAATCTATGTTCCTTTTGTGGTTTGATTTCTCTCATTATTCTCCCTTCGTTAGATGTTTGATTTGGCACGATTCTCATGCTGTTTGCTTATTGAACTTCTAATTTGCATTCTGCTCTCGTATTCTAGTGTGATCTTGCATAAAGTCTTTTAAAGGGTCAACCTATTCACCCCTCCTCTCTAGTTTGACATTCCACCTAATCCAATAGGGCCTACTTATTTAGGGAATTTTTTTTTTGTAAGGAAGTTTTATTCTCTATAGTTTAATCCGGGGTGCTACATTGGGTTTTCCCCTGATTTAGCATTCGGCACATTGATTCATACCGCCAACTCCATTTTGTTGACACGTGGAGTGTCACGGCCTGTGATTTTACTACAGCGGAAGATGATCTCGGGAAACATGAACAGCCGGCATGATAATCCTCTTGCACGTAAGAATAATCAGAGTGCAACAACAATCACGCATAAAATGCAATTGCACAATAAGTTACTCAAACCTTCACTTTTATTAATAAGGAGAATAACTCAAATACATCAACCAGTCAACTCTTTCAAATCTACTTGACTCAATAAAAAGGAAGATTACATGGACTCGATCTAGACATTATCGACTCCTAAGTCTTCACTCTCAATTTCATGTGACTTTCATTCGCTCTCAGACCCATCACTTGAATAACTTGAATCCGAATCTGAACTACTTGCATTTCCTGAAAAGATTGAAAATAGGTAATGAGCACACTTGCCCAGTAGGTATCTTCGCATTGACATGATTGGTAATATTAAAGTGATTAGCATTTTAGCTTTAAGGAATAAGGTAAAATCATGCGAAATGCGATCAAACATGCGATTCAAACCAAAATAATAAGATATAATCAAGCTTAAAATATGAAAATATGAATCGATCAAGTATAATCAAGCAAGAATGTAGTAATGGCCTTTCATGAACAAGAATGTAATAGAAAGTCATGTAACAAGCAAGAATGTACTCTTCACTTAGTAGCAAGTACTTCGTGAATTTCTGTGGAATATCACTTTGTGGATAATTCCGTGATTAACGTGATTTTCGTGATGCCATGGATTTTCACTTATTTATAAAGAAAGTACTCTCAGCATAATGCGACGTTAGTAGCATCATACCCCATGGTTTATAATAGTATGTTTCTGACAATCAGCTTGGGGGACTAGCATAGAGCCCTTGAACACAATAAGTGCTCGATCCGCATCTTCAAGTATAATCAAGCTACTTCCACGCATGTAAATAATGTGGTCATGAATGTACAATTTCAATGATATATTCATGATAAAGTAACCAAAAATACGAACGCGTGTACGAGGAAATAGGGAATTTCAATAAATACTTTAATGACTAGGTTACGCCATGGAAATAAATCGACAGCATAACAGTACGTTCTTAACTTTCATAATTTAGTTAAAGTACTTTGATTAAGGTGACATGTCCCAGAACTCAATAGTCTTTCTAGGATCATAGATATATTAACCCTGGGGGTCAAAACAAATACTCAGAAAACTTAGCAGTCTATAACTGGGCCGTCACATGACTATAGCGGTCTAGTTCTGGACCGTTAAGTACAAAACTATTCATTATTTGAAAACAGGTTATCTGGAGTCTTTGGTGGTCAAAGGTAGATCCGTCAAGGTCCCTTTAGCGATCTAGATAAGACGCGCTAGAAGATGTCGACTATGGCGGTCAATTATTGGTTCGCTAAGGTCTAGAAATAAAACATCAGTATAAGTGCATTATAGACAATTGGGCTTTAATGGTACAACCAACTCGGTGTCCTAGTGGGAATCCCAGGCTCGCGGAGAATTATGGAGGCCTTGAAACAAGATTTCTTAGTCCATTGGAAGGAATATCCAAAGGAGAGGTTATCATGTCCAAGATTGTGTTCATATAGTGCAAAGTGTGTAACTAATGGTCATATACCGGAATATATGCCATGAACTTATAGAAATGACTGAGATAAGAATAGAATGTGTACAATGAAAAATCAGCGTTAAATCTCATCAATACAAGCATTCAAACCATAATTTAATACAAAATTATATGGTTTTTGGCACAAAATACCTTATGCTTAAAATAATCCTAAGTACCATAAAGAAAACATGAACTCACTGTTTATGAATCAAGAATTAAAACTTAGAATAATAAATACCATCAAAATAGGTTAGTATATAGTTAACTAGGCTTAATTATAAGTTATAAGGATGCTCTTAAATCTATCTCGGGATGACAATGGAGCCGTTACAGGACGCTGGCGGTTTATCGTAAGGCCGCCACAGTAACTTTAACGGTCTACCTCCGGTTCGCCAGAGGTTTCATGAAAACGAGATTACAAAGTGTCTAGCAGTTCATCGTAAGGCCACTACATAGAGATGGCGGTCAACCCCTAAGCCGCTAGAGCACGACAGACAGCAACTTAAATAAGAGGGTTCTAAGGTTTTTAACTCACATCATGTCTAAAAATCAACATATTAATAAAACTACTACATGATAGAATGAGAAATAGGTTGTAATATGCATGGGAATCATGTTTTGGAATAAGAGAATTTATTTGGTTCATTAAGGTTAAGGAATATGCATGAATGACATACTAAGTGCATAAAACATGAAATTAGCATGACATGAAGTGCAATAAGAGGGATTTTATCCCTAGAGTGATGTTTTAGCCGTTCATGAGATGACATATCTCTGCTAAAGCCTTTAAATTTTGAATTTGATGCTAGATGCTACTCTTAGTCCCTTGTACTCCTTGTGACAAATCATCAACTTCAAGCTGCTCTAACTCCTTACTCTCTTGACCTAATGATGTGAAATTTGGAGGGTAAGAAGTAGATACTAAGGGGAACAAAAGTTCTAAAGGCACTTTGGCTAAATACCTCGATTTGGTTCTCTAATCCTTTGATCTTCACGGGACATTTGCACAGTTTCCTGGGTCGCTAAGATGGAACCAGCAACTTTGCAAGCTTCTATCTCCTTGTGTGCTTGATCTCCTAGCACAAAATTTTGAGAGATGTTAGTCCTATGTATTATCCATAAAAACTTTTAAAGAACCTACTGAAATAATGTCGTGTAACCTTGATTCCACGTGAGCCAATGTAAGGGTCGCGCAGGTCAAAACTAGGTCCTACTTATAGGGTTTTGCTAGGGTTTGAGGATTAGATCAATTCTAGAGTCCTTCTTAAACCTTAGATCGACTTCTGGGAGTCCTAAACATGATTACTAGTTCTTCCATCTCGATCTCTAAAGGATAGACTAGCAAAAATCTCATCTTTTTGCTCTTTCTTCAATTCACGGAACTGACAGGAAATAGCGACCGAGGCTTGGTCCGCCACATCCTTTTAGCGGTTTTACGATAGACCGCTATAGGTCATGGGTACCGAATTTGAATAAGTTCAAAGTCTAATTTCGTCTTATCCACTAAATTATCTAATTAATGGGTATTTATCCTTATAATTCGTGAATAGGCTAATTAACCTTCTAGAATATGGGCCAAACTTCATGGGCTTGGTCCTTAAGTCCTTTGGGCTTCATTTAAATAGGCTAGGTTAATGGTTTACCATAATTGGCCTTAATAATGATTTATTTAACCCAATATTTATTTATTAATCTATTTTGGTCTTTAAAATTCCCTGAAAATACTTAAATATTCCAGAAATAATTTATAAAAATTCCGGGGCATTACACCATCCCCCACTTAAGAGAATTTGGTCCCGAAATTCAATATACGGATTGTGGAGAGTGTACTTACATTCAAATAATTCTAAAAATCTTTTGCGCATAGCCTCTTCGGTTTCCCATGTTTCCCCCGATTTTGTCCACTGGATTTTGACTACAGGAATAGTCTTATTCCGAAGTTGACGTACCTCTCGTTCAAGGATTTTGATTGGTTTCTGCTCATATGTCAAATTCTTCTTAATTTCTAGATTATCGTGGGTGATGACATGGAAAGGATCAGGAGCATACTTCTTGAGCATTGAGACATGAAATACATCATGAACTTCAGATAGTTAAGGAGGTAAAGCAATTCGATAAGCTACTTCACCGACTCTTTCCAGAATTTCAAAAGGACCAATAAATCTTGGAGTAAGCTTGCCCTTAATACCAAATCTTCAAATTTCTCGACCTGGAGAAACCTTAAGAAATACATGATCTCCTACTTGAAACTCCAAGTCGCGCCTTCGATTGTCAACATACGATTTCTACCTGTCTTGGGCCATCTGAAGTCTTTCACAAATGAGTTTAATCTTCTCGGTAGTATCCCTAATAATGTCGGGACCGAGAAATTACCTTTCTCCTACTTCATTCCAACAGATAGGGGAACGACAATTCCTTCCATAAAGAGCTTCAAACGGTGCCATCTGTATACTAGCCTGGTAGCTATTGTTGTATGCAAATTCCACTAGAGGCAAGTGATCATGCCAACTTCCTCCAAAGTTAATAGCACAAGCCCTGAGCATATCTTCCACCACTTGATTCATCCTCTCCATTTGACCATAAGTTTGTGGATGGAATGTTGTGCTAAAGTTTAGTCGGGTCCCTAGAGAATGTTGAAGATCCCTCCAAAATTGTGATGTGAATCGGGGATCTCTATCAGATATAATAGTGATAGGGACACCATGCAATTTGGCGATTTCCCTTATGTATAAGGCTGCGAGAATATCCACAGACCATCTACTTTTTATTGGCAGAAAATATGCATACTTAGTCAATCGATCTATGATTACCCATATACCATCGTGTCCTCCTCTTGTTTTAGGTAAACCCATAATGAAATCTATCCCTACACTTTCCCATTTCCATTTGGGAATATTTAAGGGGTGTAATTTACCTGCGGGTCTTAAATGCTCTGCCTTTGCTTGTTGACAAGTGAGACATCGGGATACGAAATCTGCCACTTCTCTTTTCATATTAGGCCACCAGAAGTTCTTTTTAGGATCCTGATACATTTTTGTACCAACAGGATGAATGGTATATTTAGAATGGTGAGCTTCATCCAGAATCAGTTTCTTAGTATCAACATGATCTGGTATACAAATTCAATCCTTGAATAATAATCTTCCATCGTCGGCAATAGAGAAATCCGGTCTTTGCTCAATATTGGTTTTAATCTCTAGTAATACTGGATCATTGTCTTGTAGCTTGACCAGATCTGCTATTAATGTAGGTTGAGTTCGAATACTGGCCATAAAACAATCTTCTTCCTTCATGTCAATATCTAAATTCAACTGAGCAAATTGAGGAATGAGATTAGTCATACTAATCATGACACTTGATAGCTTTCCCATTGGTTTT
This sequence comes from Amorphophallus konjac, assembly GCA_022559845.1. Lineage (NCBI taxonomy): Eukaryota > Viridiplantae > Streptophyta > Magnoliopsida > Alismatales > Araceae > Amorphophallus > Amorphophallus konjac. The sequence goes on from CM040126.1 coordinate 156,643,979, forward strand.
CTGCGTAGTGCATCTGCTACAGCATTAGCCTTGCCATGATGATATTGAATAGCAAAATCAAAGTCTTTTAGGTATTCTAACCATCTTCTTTGCCTCATATTCAGCTCCTTTTGGGAGAACAAATACTTCAAACTTTTGTGGTATGAATAAACTATAAAATTTTTCCGTAAAGGTAGTGACGCCAAATCTTTAAGGCAAATATAACAACTGCCAATTCTAAATCATACACAGGATAATTCTCTTCGTGACGTTTCAATTGTCTTGAAGAATAGTAAATTACCTTTCCATTTTGTATAAGAACGCACCCTAAGCCAATACCAGATGCATCTGCATATACTTCAAATCCACCACCCTCCGTCGGCAGTGTTAAAATTGGTGCGATAGTGAGGTTATCCTTAAGATTTAGGAAACTCTCCTTGCAGTCCTTCGACCGTATAAAATGATTTTCTTTTCTTGTAAGTCTAGTCAAAGAAACATCGATCTTGGAGAAATCCTTAATAAATTTTCTGTAATAGCCAGCCAGACCTAGAAAACTTCTAACTTCTAACACGGTCATTGGCCAGCTCCAATTTTTAACAGCTTCCACTTTAGAAGGATCCACAACGATTCCTTCCTTTGAAATAATATGTCCAAGAAACGAGACTTTCTTAAGCCAGAACTCACATTTACTAAGTATCGCATAAAGCTTATGTTCTCTTAAAGTCTGCAAGGCTATCCTTGAATGTTCTTCCTTTGTTTTGGAATATATGAGAATGTCATCAATGAATATGACCACAAATTGGTCGAGATATGGCCTGAAGACGTTATTCATAAGTTGCATAAATGCGGCCGGGGCATTAGTTAACCCGAACGGCATTACCACAAATTCAAAGTGGCCATAAGGACTCCGAAAAGCCGTCTTGTATATGTCTTCATCCTTGATCTTGAGTTGATGATAGCCTGACTGAGGTCTATTTTGGAAAAAATATTCTGCTCCTGAAAGCTGATCAAAGAGTTCATCGATACGCGGCAACGGATACTTGTTCTTGATAGTAAGCTGATTCAGTCGCCGGTAATCGATACATAACCTGAGAGATCCATCCTTCTTCTTGACAAAAAGAATCGGCGCACCCCAAGGGGATGTGCTAGGTCGAATAAATCCCTTGTCTAGTAGCTCTTGTAGTTATCTTTTTAATTCCTTGAGTTCTGTGGGGGACATCCTGTAGGGAGCTATTGAAACATGTGCCGCTCCAGGAATGAGTTCAATGAAAAAGTTTACTTCCCTTTTGGGCGGTAAACCGGGTAAATCTGATGGAAATATATCCAGAAAATTATTGACAATCGGGATATCTTCTAAGATGATCTCCTTGGATTCGGTGAGGATAACAGAAGCAAGAAAAGCTACACATCCTTGCGAAATTAATTTGGAAGCGTGCAGAGATGAAATAATGACAGGATGCTTCTTATATTTGACACCAAGGAAGGAAAACCTTAGAAGACCAAGTTTGCAAAAGGATATTATCTTATTCCGGCAATTTATATAGGCATCATGGTCAACAAGCCAATCCACGCCTAGGATAGCATCGTAGCCCTCCATTTTAAGGCATGCAGGAAGATTATGTTCTTCTACCCTTACTTCACTATTTGGATAATAGTTGGTGAGTTTTGTTCTGGGGCCTAAAGGCGTAGTAATAGCAAGGTCTGAAGGTAAGGGAACTGATGAAATTGGCAATGTTTTTGCAAAAGCGGTGGATATGAAAGAATGAGAAGCACCAGTATAAAATAGCACAAATGCAGGATGGGAATAAATGTGAATAGTACCTTCCATAAGCCCATCATTTGGGGGCGCTTCATTATCTTCTAGAACAACATTGAGGGGAGCCTGCCGTTTACGTCCACTTCTAGAAGATAGCTCCTTCATAAGGGGGCAATCCGGCATACGGTGCTCCCTGCTGCCACAACGGAGACAAGCGCCAAGGTGCTTCCAGCATTCTTCGGCCGAATGACCGAACTTCTCACAGAAGGTACATGCCGTGGTGACCTGCTTGTCTTCTTCCTTGACCTTCTTGTTCTTGTGGTAGCAACTACCACTCCCATTTCGGGATCTTTTCTTGTTATCACGGGATTTGTAGGGTTCCATGATGCTGAACTTCTTCTTCTCATCATGCCGATCAGACCTTCGGTTCGGTTCCTCTCCCTTTCCTTTTAATTTCTCTACTTTCACTAAGGTCCTCTCGCATAGATGCACCTGCTGGACCATCTCCGTATAAGTACGGATATTCTGAGTCCCCAGTTGCTGAATATACCCGGTCCTTAATCCATCCATAAACAGATTAGCGTTTAGCAAATCAGTGCTAATCAAGTGCGGAGCATATGGCGCCAGCCTAGAAAATTATAGTTCATACTTGTTGACATGTTTTTCCCCACCCCTTCCAGCCCTTCTATTATATCAATATAATATCTGAATGGAATGCGAAGTAGAAGGGGATAGAGGGATGTGAGTGTGTGTGATCGCCACCAAGATGCCAAACGTGATGAACACGCCGTACCTTGGAAAAGAAAGGGAGACACTCACCTTTAACCAGCACTGCAGGGATGCACGGCCCGTGAAGAACCGCCTTAAGGATGAGCGGCCGCTCGACAGACCGCCCGTCAGTGCTGGGTGGAACGTGGGATGATGTGCGATGGCAGAAGAAAGGTTCGAAGACGGCTGCAGGAAGAAGATGAATGGCAAGGCGTAAATCACTCTACCCCTCAAACGGATAGAACACGACCGCTCGACGCCACCACCCTCCAAAATGTAGGAGCTCAACCTCCACTCCTTCCGGCCGGCCAGAAGAGGTGGGCCTCGTGTTAGGATGCTGCTGACCTGCAAGAGAAAGTGTAGAATACACAAAGAAACCCAAGATCAATACTGTGAAGTGTAGAAACTATAAAGGAACATGAGAAATGAACTAACTAGCATGGAATGGGGGATACCTGGGAGTTTTTAAACCCCTAGGGGCATCAAAAGATAGGAGGGTGTGTGATTGATAATGCAAATGAAGAAAAATGTGGATGAAAAGGAAAAGAATCAAGCATGCAAATGAGAATGATGATGGGACAATTAAGAATAAAAGACTCAAAACACAAGCTACTCCCTGAACCGGAGGCCTGATTGGATGTAGAAGGCCTCCCTCCCTGACTGTAGGTTGCTCAAGAATCCAGTAGGGCTTCACCGCAATCTTAAAATCCCCCCCCCCCTTTCCAAGCTTTGCCTTAAGGGTCTATTTATAGAGCCTTGAAAGCCAACCCTGAAACTAGGGTTTCTAATGAATTTTAGGTCGATATTATCAAATAAAATCCGTAGATAACATAATTATCTTCCAACCAGACGAAACGGCACCCCATTTGGTAGAGTATTCATGGAGAAAATGATGGGAGAAGTTGGGGATGAAACTACGGATAGAGAGAGAAAAACACTTAACTTCTTCAGAAATCGGGCAGTTGCACGGTCGGTCGATAGACCGCCCATCATGATGAGTGGCTATATCTAGGACGTCCATCTCTGTCGGTGGAAATTCAATAAATAACAAACATTATCCAAATATCCATCGAACTGACTGACTATTTCGCCATTGGACTCTCATGGATTAAACGGACACTTGTGGACCACTCAACCATAAGAGCGGCCAAAGACCAACCGCTTAGGTCCTGTCGGTGATAAATCAAAATAAACAAATAATTAGATAATTATCTGAAACAGTTAACGAGCTTAGGACTCTGGAAGATACACAGCTAAGGGTATACCGCTCAATTAGCTTGAACGGCTAATCTCAGACCGTGTGACAGCTTGTCGGTGGAAATTAACAAAATCAACTAAAAATCCAAGAAATATGTAGACGGTCCAATAACAACCGCTCATAGGATGAACGGCCGGGTGACTGATTGTGCATGCCCTGGATGCTTGAAATTCATGAAAGAGATAGATAAAACCAAATCAAGGCCCATTAAGCCCTAAGTTGAAGCAGACCCAGCCAGGGAGGGAGGCTACCCATAAAATATGCCCAAAGATGTGCCAGAAAAATAACCCAACGAGTAACAGACAAGTCGAGGCATCAACAAATGAAAGTAAGAGAAATGAATCAACTGATCGGCAAAAAACTAGTGTCAACAGATGCCCCTCCTTAACGTCCTCTTTACAGGGAGCGAGCAGAGGTGAAGCGAAAGCGAGATGGAACATGGAGATGAAGCAAAAATGAAGCGGAGCAGACTGAAAAGTGGGCGTTAAGGTAAAACGACACCCGTTTTGCCAACGAGCGATAGGAATCTTCTGGAAAAACTCTAAACCATCCACAAGGAGTAGTCAGATCAAAAATGACACAAGTCTAGAGGAACTAGCTAAATAAACGAAACACACGATCAACCTCATGAGGGACACAATCCCTTGGACCAATGAGGAGACCGGAATAAGTAGAAAAAAAGTAAAGAAACGACTAAAACTCCAGACGGAGATCTCTTAATCAACTAAACCAAGTGAACAAACCAGAGAGAACCTTCCAACTCTTAATGGAGTTGTTCTCTTACCCTATCACTGAACGCACAACTATCCATCACTGGTGGGACATTAGCAGGGAAACCATGGGTCATGAATGCTCAAGAGATGCGTATGATGCATGCTGGACTAAAAGAAAAGAAATCATTAAAACAAATCCAAAGAAAGGATAAAATACAAAATACTCGAGAATAATATTGCTAGACTGGGGAAATCAGAGTCAGGACACTATCCGTAACCACGGTGTGCAGGATAGAACCATCCTCCCTTAATTTTTCCAACCTAACGGCCTATCTGATGATTAAACACGTACACATGGATCATCATCATTTTTGTTAAAGGGGAACGTCAGATCTGGGACATGTAGATAACAAACTGGTTCTCGAGATAATATAGCATATTACCATATAGTAATGCAATAAGGGATACAGAGATAGAAAGCCATACCTGACCTACCTGTGCAGGCGAAATGGCAAGTGAAGGTGATGCTGCACATATGATCATTAACAAGATTTGCAATATAAAGTAACCTCATTTAACAATTTAACCATATGATGTAGCAACCATTATTTCACTATATGAACGGCCAATGAGGAGCCGCTTAGTTTAAAGAATGGCTAATGATAAGCCGCGGATAAGCAGAAATTTGAAAGTGAAATAGGAGGATGAACGGCTCATATTAAACTGTCAAAAGGAAGAATGGCTGGACAGCCACCGTGCATGATGAAATACCGTTGAGGGTAAAATGGCCAGAAAAGAACCGTTCTAAAGATGCACGGCCCCGCGATAGATCGTTCAACAACTGGGTTTCGAAAGCCTTAAACCCTTCGTCTCCCTCCCTCCATCGTAACCCACGGTGGAAGAGGGAGAGAAAACTGCCGAGGCCCCCCCCCTCTCATTCCCTCTTCTCTCATTCTCAAACCCCCAATCTATCCCACTCTCCCAATCTCTCACCCTCCCCATCTCTTACACCAACCGGTCGCGTCCCTACGATGGCCGGAGAGGAACTCACGCTGCCGCCACCGGCGGTGATCACGGAGGAGGAAGAAACGGCACCGGCGGCGGAGGAGGCTGCCGTGCCGACGGCAATGGAAAGGGGAACAACGGTAGTGCCCGCGGCTGAGGAAGATGCCATTACCGGAGAAGAAATGCAAGCACCGGCGGTGGCCATTAAACCCCCCAAAACCGACAAAGTAAGCCCTAATACCTTAGCTCATTTCATCTCTTCTAATTTTTCAACAATGCATGCTAGCCCTAGAAAGATGACGGGGCAAAACGACCCCTTTGGGAATGGTTTGGGGGGCCACGGTGGCCGCCACCGTCGGTGGGGAGGGGTTCGTCATCGTCGAGGAAGACGACGGACGAACGGCTTGATACAAACCACACAAGGAAACATGCGGCTCACATAGAGCCGCTCATACCAGTAAATGAAGGGGGATGAGTAGGGGAAGGATGGTGAGAGGATCACCGTTCAGAATAAATATGGTCCAGAGTGGTCCGTCTGCAACACAAAGGGTTAAAACAATGCGGCCCATATAGGACCGTCCACACCAAGAGCGGCCCAGGCGTGGCAGTCCGAACCCAGAAAATAAGAGGGTGAGAAAAGGAAGAACGGTGAGATGGTCACCGTGGAAAGGAAGTGCATGCCATAGTGGGCCGTTTGAAACATGAGAGATTGGGGAATAATGCGGGCCACATCGGACCGCCCATATGGTAGAGTTGTTCATGGAGAACCACTCATCTAACACTAGTGCAATTTTTATTGTTGTCATGTATTTGTTGAAATGGAATGCATGAACATGCTATCAAATGTATGCAACTACGTAAAATGAATGCAGGGAAAGCGTAGGACCCGCATCTCATGGCTGCAGGTCCGAGTGGTGTACTCGACATTGCCCAACTTTCAGCGAGAGCGGTTGACCGCCATGGGATTCTCCCCATTCCTGAGCATTGAGGTGAGCCGGTTTGACACCGCTCTCCTTTACGCTCTGCACGACCGCTGGGACCCAGTGAGTCGTGCCTTCCTTTTCCCGTGGGGGCATATGGTCCCCACGTTGGAGGACATCGCTCAACTCACGGGCCTACGGGTGCATGGGAGGCCGGTCAGCGGGTGCACTTATCCCAACTACCGCGAGATGGCCCAGGAGCTGCTAGGCTTGGAGCTGCGGCGTTCTTAACGGCAGTCCACTCTCCTACCCCGGGCAAGGCTACAGGACAGCCTAGGACTACGACGTGCCGGGATAGCGACGGGGAAGCAGCCGGAGGAGCACCTCCAGAGGTTGGTGGACCTGGCCAGACTGAGAGTCGTGGCAGAACTGGGAGCTGAGGCGGACAGAGTGCTGAGGAGATTCCTGATGCTACTATTCGGACGACTCCTCTTCTCGACACATGCGGATGTGATCCACTACTGCTTCCTTCCACTACTCCAGGACCTCGACCACGTCGGTGACTATGCGTGGGGAGTGGCGGTCCTGGTTTTGTTCTTCGAGACTTTGAATTCGACCAGCAGGCGGACCATGCTCGGGGGCTTCTCCCCTCTTCTCCAGGTATGGCCTCTACCTTAGACTTGATTATGCAATTCCTATATGTTACCTATATGTTGACGCGGTGTGATGTGATGCAGGTTTGGGTCTATGTGAGGCTTCGTGGACTGGGGAGAGGCGACGAGACCTACTCGGGCCTACTGCTCATTGCCCGGAGGTGGACCGCACCTCGAGAGACTGGGGCCCTCAGGAGACAGGTCCGGGATCTACAGGATGACCTGGACGCTTTACCGTACACCTCGGTACGATTCTAAACTTAGACTCTTTAATTAAATGCAGTTCTATATGTTGATGATGCTGATGCAACTTTCTATTTTACAGGTATGGTGGACACCATATGCAGAGGAGGGCCAACCCTAGGTGGTAGGGGCCCTCGCCTTCTCTGGGCGTGATGTGTGGCTTCACTACATGAATGTGGTGGAGCCACTCTACTTCTGTCTGGTGATGAGGACCATTGGGGTCCATCAGCCAGTAGTAGACTTCTCGGCTCCGGAGAAGCCGGGGGAGTATGTCACACGGACCACGCGGGTCCTGGCGGCGGCCTTCGACTGGATGGCGTGAGATGCCGTGCAGATTGCCGACTGGGAAGCACTCGGGCGGGTGGTGACCGCCCGAGCAGAGAGCGACTTAGTGTACTACACCGCGTACGCCAGACACTTCCGGGACCCGGTGTTCCGGGGTGCCCACCGACCGGTACGACCTCTAAACTTAGACTTTGTCTATTATGCTTATGATTTCTATATAATGACACACTGACATTTGGACTTCTAAATGCAGATCGACCCTAAGGGACGGCTCGTAGAGCTGCAGGGGCTCCTACACTCTACGATCAGGGAGCGAGATGAGGCTCGGCAAGCCCTGGCCCTACTGGTGAGTTTTCTAACCCCTAAACTCTAACATTATGCACTTAATTATGATTATGCATGTGACTGACCTGGAGTTTTGGATGTAGCGCGCTGAGGGAGCCCAACGACAGGGGGCCGACGCTCTTTCCTCTTCTTCGTAGACTCCTGCAGACCGAGCCGAGCGGGATGCCGATTTCACACGGATGGTAGCACGGGCCAAGGCGGCCGAGGTGGCGCTCACTAAAGGGGTACGAAATCACTACACTTTCCCTGTTGATTATGCTTATGATTATGAAATGCAATTTGACTGACCATGAAAATGTATGAAGACGACCGAGCTGACCTGGCTGAGGGCAGAGTTTGAGCAGAGCCGGGCAGCGGATCGGGAGGAGGCGGCCCACCTTCGGGAGGAGGCGGCGCAGAGTCGATCGGCCGACGGACTTGAGATAGCACTTCTCCGCGCGGAGCTGGAGCATCTCGGGCCGGAGTAATTGAGGCAGAGCGCTACCGGGCTGACACGGAGCGCTATCGAGCTGAGGCAGAGCAGGCTCGACTTCAGGCAGCGAGACTAGAGGGCATGGTGGCGAGCCTGAGAGAGGTGAGTCGGGAGCGCAGCAGAGCAACTCCGAGCGGCAGCCACGGTACTCATGGCTCCGTGAGGAGTTACTTTACGGGTTCCTCCGGCCACCGAAGGAATGCGGAGGATGAGCGGTGTCGACGACAGCGCGACGAGGCGACCTCGGCGATGCCTCCACCAAAGAGGCATGAGGGTGGCAGAGACAGTGACGGGGGCCAGGGAGAGGGACATACCTGACTTTGTACTTGGGACTCGACTTTCATACATGATATGATATGATATGACATGATATGGTATCATGGACAAATGTATGAATGCATGAATGAATACAAATGTTTGACACTGACTTACTAACTACGACTACTAACTCGACACGAGTGAGGCGGACACGTGCGAGAGAGAGACGACACGAGTGAGTGAGTGAGTGAGGAGGTGAGAGAGACACGACAAAGTGAGGGAGAGACGTCGACTCAGAGTGAGAGAGAGACGTCGACTCAGAGCGAGAGAGAGAGACGTCGACTCAGAAAGAGAGAGAGACGCCGACTCAGAATAAGAGAGAGACGTCGACTTACGAGAGAGAGATACGGGAGAGGCAAGAACGTACTGACTCACGAGAGAGACATGAGAGGCAGGAGAGAGAGCATACCAACTTACAGGTGAGACGAGAGAGGGTCGCGAGTGGGAGAGAGACTGACTCTGGCGTAAAATGATAAAACAGGACTTTAACTAGTATGGCAGAGGGATGAACAGTCATTAGGAGGCCGCTCAATGGAATGTGCGGCCCCAGATGGTCTGTTTTAATACCAATCGGTCAGAGCCAACACCAGGATATGAACGATTCTCAGTAATCCGTCCAACTCAATGAACGGTCAATTTTTGACCGCGAAACTATGAAACCATGCGCCTAGTGCGATGCAAATGATGAATGATGAATGATGAATGATTTTTATGGGTTTTTGAAAATATCTGATTTTTTTTGAAGTTTTGAAAATATTTGATTTGTTTGGAGTTTTAAAAAATATTTGATTTTTTTTGGAGTTTTGAAAAATATTTGATTTTTTTTTTAGTTTTAAAAAATATTTGATGATTTTTGTTGGAGTTTTGAAAAATATTTTATTTTTTTGGAATTTTGACAACTATTTGATTTTTTTGGAATTTTGACAACTATTTGATTTTTTTGGAATTTTGGAAAATATTTGATTTTTGGAATTTTAAAAAATATTTGATTTTTAGAATTTTGAAAAATATTTGATAAAAAACATTGCTATCTATAGCAACCATAGGCGGGCTAAACCATTGGCCAAGAATCATTGTTCCTCCCCTTCTTTTTAAGGTCTCCCTCAGGTAGGGCGTGGATGTAACGGTGGTTCACCACAACCATCCGCCTCCAAGCAACGGTGCCCCTACTAAGGCCATGCTCGGGGTACAACCAAGTCTAAGGGAGAAGTTTTGGAAGACAAATTGAGGGACAAGCTTTGTGTAAGATGGGAGATATTCAGGGTTCAAATTCCTTTCAGGGCACTACCCCTCAAAGAGTCGGTGTATTGTACCTAGGGGTTTTTGAATGATTGGCACGCATATGTCCGGATTGGGTAACCCGTGGGGACTTTGCCCTCTTGTCACGCTTTTAATTCAAGATTTTCTCCCACGATGTTGCACTACCCTTTACCGTTTTACGCGAACCTCAACTCTTATAAGGAGAAGTAGGCCCAGTTACTAGGATCAGGGGTATTTTTCATGGGGGTTTTCTTTTTTTGCTTTGCTCTTGATTTTTCTTTCCTTTAGAACTGCCCCTATTGAGACCGCTCCCGTATCGGGGAGTGCCTAGGTTGGTCATTTCATCCATTAATCTCTTGCCCCTGCACTTAGCCGAGCAAAGGAGAGAAAGACTTTTGTGCATACCCAAACATGGCCAAAGTAGCAACGATGTTACCCGAGAGGTGATCGGTTACGGCTTGCCGTGAGGTGTGTGAGAAACCGTGCCTGAGGGTTATCTTTAAAATTCGGGGAAGAAATTGGACTCCCAGCGCGAGGGTCGTTGCCAGCCTAGGATACCATGGAAGCAAACTCTTTTTTTTAACTACCTATACTATCTAATCCATTCAAACCATGTTTTAAGGAACGCTTATGATAAATGAATGATGAATGATGGCACAATTTTATAAAAACATCTCCATATTTTCGTGAAAACCAGCACCCTGAAAGGTTCAAATCCTTCGTTTTCTTGCTTAAATGAATGGAGGGTAAATGATCACGACCTTTAAACATGGAGAAATGACAGACGCTACACTAGACGAAAGAGGGATAAAAAGAAAGAGAGACGAGGGTTAGAACTCCCCTGTTAAAGCACTGAGGCCCTGATAACAAGGAACTGAATACAGAATGAACAGAGGTCAACCCCCAATCAAGGCGGGCTAAAACCTCGAGAGCAGCAAGAAAAAGGATAAGAATCTGGGAAGGGTAAGGATAAGCAAATCGAGAGAGGAGAATGAGAAGCATCCGATGTAATCGGAGAAGAGAAATAATGATCACCCGCCAAAGGCGGGGAAGAAGATGCGTAAAACCTCGACAAGGTCGGGGAAGAATCAAGAGTAAGACCTTGAAGCCTCGGGGGAGAATCAGAGGAAACACTCGGAGGTCCCGGGGAAGAGGAATCAGCAGCGCCTTACAAGGTCGGGGAAAAGGAATGGGAAGTGGAACCTAGAGATGTTGGAGGAGAAGGACCAAAAGAGGTGCTGCAAGTGGGGTGAAAGGGCGACACAGGCCGAGGCCTGAGGTTATGAAGGAATGGAGAACCTGGATGTTCCAAATGGGAAGAAAAAGAAGAGTAAGGGTTTGCAGACTCGAAAAGAGAAGAGAAGATCATGGAAACTGGATGGGAGAAAGGAAGGTATACCACCCAGGGGTGGGAGCTGAGTAGAAGAAAAGACGAATGAAAGGAAGAAGAAGAGGAAGAAGTTGACCCCTGAGTGCATAACTGATAGCCCTTGAACCTGCGCCGCCACCTCTTCTTGGCCGAAATCTGCTTCCAATAACTCCGCCTGATGCGTACTCGGGCCTTTAAGCATCTCAATCTAGCATGTCTTCTCAAGTAACGGGTCCACCTGGCAGACGGCCTGGCCCGATCATGAATATGTAGCTTCATCGGGACGGTTGCCCCCAGTTGTGCAGTGCTAACCATAGAAGGACATTCCAGAACAGTCAACTCCTTGTGTTGGTTATTAGAAAAATGGGGGGCTATGTTGCTTGGCGTCAACAGCATAAGATTCGGCATCTCCTCTCGGTAATTAGACATGGAGCATAACTCCCTCGTTGGAAGTGTGAGATGGAACTGAGGGAGGGTGATGCACGGCGTTGACGTGTCCGCCTCAGCAATAAACGGAGGGAGATTAACTAAAAAGTGTAGAATGCCCCTGGTCAATTCTGAAGGCACGACTAATTACCCCTTGAACACAGAATTCATCAAACTCTTGGCGACCGTATAGGTCAGCACCATCTGAGTGGAAGCCCTGGTTTGGCTAGTGAACTGAATGCCAACCAAGCAAGGGGAGATGACAACATCAATAGCAAAATATCCGATGAGTAATGAGATTGCCACCGGCCTCGCTTGGGAAGAAACTGGTACTAGCGCCAAAGAGCTTCTCTCAACAACCGTCTTTGAACATGAATGCTCCAACTAGGGTCCTGGACCCGGGCCAGCATGCGACAAGTGAACTCTTGAACCTTGCTATGCACGGTCAAAGCTCGGCTTGTCTTATCATTTCCTCAAGACCTGGGTCCGAGGGGCACCAAAGGTATCGTGCACCTGCTCCGCGAGGTAGGAAGGGGTTGAAAGGGGTTAGAAGGGAGAGGTTTGAAGAGTGTTGGTGGCAGAAATGCAAGAGGTGGAGGGATGGTGGTGATGATAGGCATGGGTGTAGGTAAAGGTGGGGGTGTAAGTTCGGGTTCGGCCTGCTCAGTCTCGGACGATGAGAGCGAAAGGGGTAGTAAAGGGGGTGGAGATGAAAGAGATGGTGAGGGAGAGAGTGGAGAAGGTGAAGTCAATGGAGATGGTAAAGGGGGTGAGGTGGTCGAGAGAGATGGTAAAGGTGAAGGAGGAGGAGAGGAAGGTAGCGGTGTAGTGGAGGAAGCAGCAGGTGGTGGCGCCCTTCGGCGTATCGTTACAAAACGTCGATGGGCCTTGGAGAAAGGCGTGGTGGTAGGAACGGCGGATGTAAAGGGGGTACTTGCCTGAGCAGAGACTTGAGTGGGAGGAGATGGGATAGGATAAGAAGTAGGCGATGGAGTAGGTGATTTTTTAACTGAAGAATGACCAAGGTGCCCCTGGTCTTGAACTGGAGTCGGCTGCTTAGGCGGCACTGCTTGCTGCTGCTTGCTGTGAAGATCCACAATAACCTGGTGCACGACAGCCCAATCAATCATCTTATGGCTTTCCAAGCTATAAACAACCTCCCGAAACTCGGGGCAATCTTCAACCAAATGCCCCTGCTGGTGATGAAACTCACAAAATTGAAACAAATTCCCGGCCGCGGATTGGCAAGGCATCACCGGAGGGAGTTGCAACACGCGGGTAGCCATTAAAGCCCTGAACACATTAGGTAAGGATTCTGGCAATGGAGGGTGGAGAGCTCGCTTCAGGCAAGGTGGATGCCGAGGGATGTGGGAAGGTAATGGTAGTGGAGGTTGCGTAGGCAATGTGAATTGCGTAGGTAAAGACGGAGCGTTGGTAAGTGAGTGAGGCGGAGGCGTGGAGGGAGTGGGAATGTAGTGGACGGCATCCACCCGCTCTGGGTGTGGTGTTTCCTTGATCGAGGGTAGAAGGGACTGACCATGGGAGACGGTAGGTCGGTGTGTGGGAGGCTGATATGTGGAGTGAGTAAGTGGGGGTGGAAGGTCGACTGGTGGAGGTATACGTGGTGGAGGGTTGACTCGTGGAAGGTGGGGAATAGGAAGTGTATGTGGGAGGCGAAAGTGGAGGGGATACGGAGTCAAGGGGTTTTAGCAGTTGTTGGCTAACAAAACAGGCTCGACTGCAGAGCTGCTGCCAGGAAGTGATATCGTTCAGGGCTAAAATGCACCTAAGCTTGTGCGTCGCATTAGAAATAATCGTCTTGCTCTGTTCTCCCTCAAGAATGTGCCCCGGAACTTGTGCGGCCAAACGACGCCAACGGTCGGCAAATGCAAGGAATTCCTCATCGGGCTTCATCTTCTCGTGGACCAAATGCACCATAGAGTACTTGGGCCTGACCTGGTCTCAAAATTGCTGAATAAATTTCTCTTGGACGGCTTGAAAATTCACAACTTGCTGTTGTGGTAATGAAAAGAACCAATCTCGAGCCGGGCCTTCTAAAGACAGACCAAATAGGTAAGCCATTAAACGTTGGTCATGTCGGAATTGGGTCGACTCATACAGAAACTCCTTCAAGTGCACATAGGGGTCACTGACTTCACCGTAACGACGATAAGCAGGAATTTGAGAGCGTGGTGGAAGCTGAAGACCTTGAAAGGCAAATGGGACGCTCAAAGGAGTTGGAGGATTGATTCGGCATTGCAATTCATCAAGCTAGCGTTGGGCCTGAGTGATCATCTCCTCAGTGGGAAGAGTCCAAGAAGAATGTGGGCCAGCCTGAGCAAGAGAGTGGGAGCTTAAACCAGGATGATGATGGGCCAAATAAGGGGATTCAGCCTGAGAAGGAGGAAAGCCCATTCTAGGGATGGAAGGAGGTATGGGCCTAGAAGAATCATGAATGTGGGAATGAGGATTGATTGGGCTAGCAACAGCACGGGCGGGACAAGAATGCCCGTTAAAAGGGGTAGGCCCACTGAAAGAAGAGGGCTCGTGGAGAGAATAGGGCCCATTAGAAGAATGAGGTGATGGGCCCGCATGGGAAGAGGAATCCACGCGGGGATACGGGGATAGGGAAGATGTGGGATAAGACACAGGAGAAAAATGCTCCATGGGAAAATGGAGACTTTATACAATCAATAATGGGAGAAGATACAAAAAAGGGGAAGAAACCTAGGACAAATGTGACTAAATGAAGACACGCAACGGTGAACTAGTCTAAATGGGCATAATCTGACAGAATGGTGCAAATGATGATACTGCAACACACAATGGAGGGAGGAGATGAGAGAAGAATCAACCAATTAACCACCCAAGTTATGAATGATGCGCGAAAAAATTTATAAGTTCCTCTTTAGGACCTTAGTGGATTAATTAATACATGAATTCATTCGACCACCAGGTACCTAACTAGGGTAGGAATGGAAACTGGCTGACTCTAAGGGACTCTCTCTCTTTCGCAGATGCAGACCTTAGACTGGGGGGTGGTACGGTACAACCTGTCTGGCGTCCGTGTGGGAATCCATGGCTCACGGGGACTTACGGAGACCCTCGGCAAGGTCCCCTCGTCGGCTCCAAGGAGTATGGAGACGAGAGGAAACCCTACCTCGGTAGGAATGCAACTACTATGAATAAATGCATGAATCCTATGCGCACCGGAGTGCATGCAAAGTCTAACCTAGGTCTATCAATCAATGATCAAACAAAAATGTGAACAGTGTGACAACAGGCATGCAAACATATAATGACCATAAGGGGAGATCACTAACAGCACCAAGATAGTATAACATGATATAAAATGATAATCAACATGGAGGCTCAGGTGCACTGTAGCACAACATGGACGGTCTATCGGAGACCGTTCAAGAAGGTCGACGGTCCTGTTTGGACCGTTCAATAGCAGGGTGTAATACAAACTAAAAAGATAGAAATGAAGATGAACAGATAGGGACAGGGTGAACATAGTGGGCGTACCTGGATGCACGGTCTGAGGAGAGGACATGCAACCTTCGGAACGGACCTGAAACAACCGCAGAATGTTAGCACATACCACCAATATACAGACAGAGACGTACCTGAGCCAGCGGGATGAACGTCCTGTATCAGGCCGTGAAACTGTTGCACGGGATGAGATAAACCGCTGAAGGCAGCAGGCTCGCAAAGTAATCAATGATGGTGATCAGGGAAGAACGGCTTCTTCAGCACCGCTCAGGAGGATGGATGGTTCTGCATAAACCGTTCAAGTGCCAGGGGACAGAAATGAGGGGAACTCGAAAACAACCTGAAACAACTCAAAATACAACCTAAACAGGAACAAGAGTAGGTCAGCACAATGATAACACGATGGGCACTAGGTGTCCCACCGTGATCGCCAAAAAAGAGGGTGTTGACATGTTTTTCCCTACCCCTTCCAACCCTTCTATTATATCAATATAATAACTGAATGGAATGCGAAGTAGAAGGGGATAGAGGGATGTGAGTGTGTGTGATCGCCACCAAGATGCCAAATGTGATGAACACATCGTACCTTGGAAAAGAAAGAGAGACACTCACCTTTAACCAGCACTGCAGGGATGCATGGCCCGTGAAGAACCGCCTTAAGGATGAGCAGCCGCTCGATAGACCGCCCGTCAGTGCTGGGTGGAACGCGGAATGAAGTGCGATGGCAGAAGAACAGTTTGGAGACGGCCACAGGAAGAAGATGAACGGCAAGGCGTAAACTGCTCTACCCCTCAAATGGATAGAACACGGCCGCTCGATGCCACCACCATCCAAAACGTAGGAGCTCAACCTCCACTCCTTCCGACCGGCCAGAAGAGGTGGGCCTCGTGTTAAGATGCTGCTGACCTGCAAGACAAAGTGTAGAACACACAAAGAAACCCAAGATCAATACTGTGAACTGTAGAAACTATAAAGGAACATGAGAAATGAACTAACTAGCATGGAATGGAGGGATACCAGGGAGTTTTTAAACCCCTAGGGGTGTCAAAAGATAGGAGGGTGTGTGATTGATAATGCAAATGAAGAAAAACGTGGATGAAAAGGAAAAGAATCAAGCATGCAGATGCGAATGATGATGGGACCATTAAGAATAAAAGACTCAAACCATAAGGTACTCCTTGAACCGGAGGCCTGATTGGACGTAGAAGGCCTCCCTCCCTGACTGTAGATTGCTCCAGAATCCAGCAGGGCTTCGCCGCAACCTTAAAATCTCCCCCCATTTCCAAGCTTGGCCTTAAGGGTCTATTTATAGAGCCTTGAAAGCCAACCCCGAAACTAGGGTTTCTAATGAATTTTAGGTCGAGACTATCAAATAAAATCCGTATATAACATAATTATCTTTCAACCAGACGAAATGGCACCCCATTTGGTGGAGTATTTGTGGAGAAAATAATGGGAGAAGTTGGGGATGAAACTACAGATAGAGAGAGAAAAACACTTAACTTCTTCAGAAATCGGGCAGTTGCACGGTCGGTCGATAGACCGCCCATCATGTTGAGCGGCTATATCTAGGCCATCCATCTCTGTCGGTGGAAATTCAATAAATAACAAACATTATCCAAATATCCATCGAACTGATCGACTATTTCACTATTGGACTCTCATGGATTAAACGGCCACTTGTGGACCACTCAACCATAAGAGCGGCCAAAGACCAACCGCTTAGGTCCTGCCGGTGATAAATCAAAATAAATAAATAATTAGATAATTATCTGAAATAGTTAACGAGCTTAGGACTCTAGAGGATACACGGCTAAGGGTATACCGCTCAATTAGCTTGAATGGCTAATCTCAGACCGTGTGATAGCTTGTCGGTGGAAATTAACAAAATCAACTAAAAATCCAAGAAATATGTGGACGGCCCAATAACAACCGCTCATAGGACGAACGACCGGGTGACTGACCGTGCATGCCCTGGATGCTTGAAATTCATGAAAGAGACAGATTAAACCAAATCAAGTCCCATTAAGCCCTAAGTTGAAGCAGACCCAGCCAGGGAGGGAGGCTACCCATAAAATAGGCCCAAAGATGTGCCAGAAAAATAACCGAACGGGTAACGGACAACTCGACGCATCAAAAAATGAAAGTAAGAGAAATGACTCAACTAATCTGCAAAAAATTGGTGTCCACAATACTCAGCCACCGACATCATGCCCTGACGCAGAGAATCAAACTCCATAGTCTTCCGCTCTTTGATGTGCTCAGAAAAGTACTTGGCTCGAAAGAGCATAAGGAAGCCTTCCCACGTGTGTGGTGCATCAGTTGGGGGTGTAGGAATTGACTTCCACCACGTACGGGCATCTTTATTCAATTGAAAGGTAGCAAGGTGAACCTTTTCTTGATCCGCACATTGCATAACCTCAAATATGCAGTTCATTTCGTCTATCCAGTTTTCAGCTTCATCTGGATTTGAGGAACCAGAAAATCTCGGAGGGTTTAAGCTCTGGAAATTACGATGTAGGTCTCCAGCTCTTGCTCCTGCGCTAGCTTGCGCCATGGTTTGTAGTGCTTATGTTAGACCAGCGACGGTCTCCTACATGCCGTTCCAATCTACGCGATGAGCCATTGCAAATAAGAATAAGGTACCGGAGAGAATAACAAATTGTTAATTCTCATGGAAATTTTGAAAGGGCTAATCTAAAGCTAAATTATTATCTTATCCCCGGCTCTACCCAATTCTCACATAGGTGGAGAATTTCTTTCCTAGTTTTCATAGGTGTGGGTCCTTAACCTTGGACTTAGCCTATGACATGACCTTTTCCCCTAAGTCCTTAGACTTAGGCTCTGATACCACCTTAATTATCACGCCCCGAGCTTTTACTACAGCGGAAGATGATCTCGGGAAACGTGAACAGTCGGCATGGTAAGTCTCTTGCACGTAAGAATAATCAGAGCACAACAACAATCACACATAAAATGCAATTGCGCAATAAGTTGCTCAAACCTTCACTTTTATTAATAAGGAGAATAGCTCAAATACATCAACCAGTCAACTCTTTCAAATATACTTGACTCAATAAAAAGGAAGATTACATGGACTCGATCTAGACAATATCGACTCCTAAGTCTTCACTCTCAATTTCATGTGACTTTCATTCGCTCTCGGACCCATCACTTGAATAACTTGAATCTGAATCCGAACTACTTGTATTTCCTGAAAAGATTGAAAATAGGTAATGAGCACACTTGTCCAGTAGGTATCTTCGCATCAACATGATTGGCAATATTAAAGTGATTAGCATTTTAGCTCTAAGGAATAAGGTAAAATCATGCAAAATGCGATCAAACATTCGATTCAAACCAAAATAATAAGATATAATCAAGCTTAAAATATAAGAACATGAATCGATCAAGTATAATCAAGCAAGAATGTAGTAATGGCCTTTCATGAACAAGAATGTACTAGAAAGTCACGTAACAAGCAAGAATGTACTCTTCACTTAGTAGCAAGTATTTCATGAATTTATGTGGAATATCACTTTGTGGATAATTCCGTGATGACCGTGATTTCCGTGATACCGTGGATTTTCACTTATTTATAAAGAAAGTACTCCCAGCGCAATGCGACACCAGTAGCATCATACCCCATAGTTTATAATAGTATGTTTCCGACAATCAGCCGGGGTACTAGCATAGAGCCCTTGAACACAATCAGTGCTCGATCCGCCTCTTCAAGTATAAATCAAACTACTTCCACACATGTAAATACTGTGGTCAAGAATGTACAATTTCAATGATATATTCATGATAAAGTAACCAAAAATACGAACACTTGTACGAGGAAATAAGGAATTTCAATAAATACTTTAATGACTAGGTTATGCCATGGAAATAAATCAGCAGCATAACTGTACGTTCTTAACTTTCATAATTTAGTTAAAGTACTTTGATTAAGGTGACATGTCCCAGAACTCAATAGTCTTTCTAGGATCATAGATATATTAATCCTTTGGGGTCAAAAATAATACTAAAAAAACTTAGCGGACTATAACTGGGCCGTCACATGACTATAGCGGTCTAGTTCTGGACCGTTAAGTACAAAGCTATTCATTATTTGAAAACATGTTCTCTGGAGTCTTTGGCGGTCAAAGGTAGATCCATCAAGGTCCTTTAGTGGTCTAGATAAGACGCGCAAGAAGACGTCGACTATGGCGGTCAATTATTGGTCCGCTAAGGTCCAAAAATAAAACATCGTTATAAGTGCATTCTAGATAATTGGGCTTTAATGGTACAACCAACTCGATATCCTAGTGGGAATCCCAAGCTCACGGAGAATTACGGAGGCCTTGAAACAAGATTTCCTAGTCCATTGGAAGGAATATCCAAAGGAGAGGTTATCATATCCAAGATTGTGTTCCTATAGTGCAAAGTGTGTAACTAATGGTCATATACCGGAATATATGCCATGAACTTATAGAAATGACTGAGATAAGAATAGAATGTGTACAGTGAAAAATCAGCATTAAATCTCATCAATACAAGCATTCAAACCCTAATTTAATACAAAAGTATATGGTTTTTGGCACAAAATACCTTATGCTTAAAATAATCCTAAGTACCATAAAGAAAACATGAACTCACTGTTTATGAATCAAGAATTAAAACACAGAATAATAAATACCATCAAAATAGGTTAGTATATAGTTAACTAGGCTTAATTATAAGTTATATGGATGTTCTTAAATCTATCTCGGGATGACAATGGAGCCGTTACAGGACGCTGGTGGTTTATTGTAAGGCCGCCACAGTAACTTTAACGGTCTACCTCCGGTTCGCCAGAGGTTTCATGAAAACGAGATTACAAAGTGTCTAGCAGTTCATCGTAAGGCCGCTACATAGAGATGGCGGTCAACCCCTAAGCCGCTAGAGCACGACAGACAACAACTTAAATAAGAGGGTTATGAGGTTTTTAACTCACATCATGTCTAAAAATCAACATATTAATAAAACTACTACATGATAGAATGAGAAATAGGCTGTATTATGCATGGGAATCATGTATTGGAATAAGATAATTTATTTGGTTCATTAAGGTTAAGGAATATGCATGAATGACATACTAAGTGCATAAAACATGAAATTACCATGACATCAAGTGCAATAAGAGGGCTTTTATCCCTAGAGTGATGTTTTAGCCGTTCATGAGATGACCTACCTCTTCTAAAGTCTTTAAATTTTAAATTTGATTCTAGATGCTACCCTTAGTCCCTTGTACTCCTTGTGACAAATCAGCAACTTCAAACTGCTCTAACTCCTTACTCTCTTGACCTAATGATGTGAAATTTAGAGGGTAAGAAGTAGATACTAAGGGGAACAAAAGTTTTAAAGGCACTTTGGCTAAATATCTTAATTTGGTTCTCTAATCCTTTGATCTTCACGGGACCTTTGCACAGTTTCCTGGGTCGCTAAGATGGAACTAGCAACTTTGCAAGCTTCTATCTCCTTGTGTGCTTGATCTCCTAGCATGAAATTTTGGGAGATGTTAGTCCTATGTATTATCAATAAAAACTTCTGAAGAACTTACCTGAAATAATGTCATCTTACCTTGATTTCATGTGAGCCAATGTAAGGGTCGCGTAGGTCAAAACTAGGTCCTATTTATAGGGTTTTGCTAGGGTTTGAGGATTAGATTGATTCTAGAGTCCTTCTTAAACCTTAGATCAACTTCTAGGAGTCCTAAACATGATTACTAGTTCTTCCATCTCGATCTCTAAAGGATAGTCTAGTAAAAATCTCATCTTTTTGCTCTTTCTTCAATTCACGGAACTGACAGGAGATAGTGGTCGAGGCTTGGTCCACCACATCCTTTTAGTAGTTTTATGATAGAACGCTATAGGTCCTGGGTACCGAATTTGAATAAGTTCAAACTCTAATTTTGTCTTATCCACTAAATTATCTAATTAATGGGTATTTATCCCTATAATTCGTGAATAGGCTAATTAACCTTCCGGAATATGGGCCAAACTTCATGGGCTTGGTCCTTAAGTCCTTTGGGCTTCATTTAAATAGGCTAGATTAATGGTTTACCATAATTGGCCTTAATAATGATTTATTTAAACCAATATTTATTTATTAATTCATGTTGGTCTTTAAAATTCTCAGAAAATACTTAAATATTCTAGAAATAATTTATAAAAATTTTGGGGCATTACATGGAGCATCTTCATTAGGAGGGTCATCCCTCGAAGCATTTCTGCCATGACCGAACGTCTTTATGGTTGCTTACGGATCATTCCGGGATTCCGCGTGTGTTGAGTGGACTTCTCGGGTTTTCCGTTGATATCACCTTCAGCACTACATATCATGCCTTTGGGCTTGCCTTAAGCCTGTAGGAAGTGTCTTCATTAAATGGGCAACCACTTTGGAGTCTCTCACCCTTGCGGGACAACTCCTTGGTCATTTACGGACCACTTCGGCACTCCGGGCGTCCTGATCGGATCACGCTGGTTTTCCGCTGATTTGGCCTTTGGCTCCCTATTTTGAGGAACCAGGGGCATTCGACCAGAGTTTATGACCTGCAAAAGTAAAGGTCAATAAAAATTAGAAATATTTTTAGTGTCAACAAATGCCCCCCACCCGCGGGTGTCGCGAGTGGGAGATGAAAGAGCAGGACCTACCGGTGTAGCCCATAACCCATTTGAAAATGTTGTATATGCATAATTTTTACCTTTCATTTATTATTTTTATATTATTCTTATTTTTTATTCCTTATTAGCATCATTTTTATTCATTTCACTTTTTTTTATTTATCATCATTCTTATTTCGTTTATTTCTCTATCGTCATCCTTTTATTCTCATACAAACATGCAGGCACTCATCAGCAGCAGGAATGGCATATATATAGTGTAGTTCCCCTCTATCAGGGATAGGATAAGGCCAGTACCCAAAATTCATGGACGAAGTGCGGCTCACGAAGCTCAACTAAGGAAGACATGCATACGTGAAGAGGAAACTGCGCAGGATATATGCACAGCATGAACCACGATCAACGCCCAAGACTATTCCTCCATAGAGTGAAAGTGCAATTATATGGGCGGCAAAACCTAAACATAGGGACGTGCAGATGTTCTAAGTAACACTAGAGGATTACTTTTTCATCTACACATGTATTTCGGGTTCTCGGCTGGTAGCTTCGCACATCCCCATTATTTATTATTAATTCGAGATTTCACCGTTCGACGCGAGTCTCCTCATGTGTCTCAATGGGGATTCCCAGCTACTAAGATTCATACCTTTATTCGTAGTGTTATTATGGACTTCACCGTTCGGTGCGAGTCTCCTCATGTGTCTCAATGGAGATTTTCGGCTACCAGGATTCATCCTTTTATTCATAGTGTTATTATGGACTTCACCGTTAGACGCGAGTCTCCTCATATGTCTCAATGGAGATTCGCGGCTACTAGGGTTCATCCTTTTATTCATAGTGCTATAATGGACTTCACCGTTCGGCATGAGTCTCCTCATATGTCTCAATGGGGATTCTCAGTTACTAGGATTCATCCTTTTATTCACATATTTTTTCTCTTTTTTTTTCTTTTTTTAAAAGGGCTAGGCAGCTTTTTCCTTTCGATTTCCCTTCATGTGAGTGTAGAGATTTAAGGCTCCATGAAGTGTTAAGAAGAATTTATGACGTCCCTATGGCTAGGGGCCACTGCTCATATTGTGTGCGAGGTGTGAGAGTTTCGTCTAGGGTGTATCATGCGAGTTGTGCTAGCAACATAGCTACGACTCTTCCCCTGGCCGTATGCTCTCACAGAGAATTACATTTTTCCATCTCCTAGTATGTGTCGTGACGCATGTAGACACAGAATCTGGGCAGCGTTATTTAGCAAGGGAGTATGCGATCTTAGGAATTCGAAGGAAGTGTATTAATGCTATATTACCGGCAAACCTACATGCGAAATAAGCAAGCAAGCAAACCATGTTATGCTCTCTCCTTTTTTTGCTTTCTCTTCCTTCCTTTCTTTTCTTTTTTTTTATTTTTTTGTTTTCTCTCCCTTTTTGTTTTCTCTTCTTTTTTTCTCTTTCTCTTTCTCTTTTTTTTTCTTTTTTTATATGGGGCTTAATAGGCACGCCTGCAGGCCGACTATTTGAGAGGTGGGTGGCTGATGCCGCAACATTGGAGAGAAGGTGTCATGCGTGGTTATGAATCCCCAGAGGGATCAAGGGTTGGTAAGGAGGGGTCTTTTTGTTCATTGGTTCGGACAACAGTTTCGGGCAAATAGTAGGGTGATGGTCGGCCACGACCGAAGGTTGTGATGCCGAAGGACTTGGCTTGGATGTAAGGCTGTAATGCCAAGGTAGAAAGGTCTTTTTATT
Organism: Amorphophallus konjac; assembly: GCA_022559845.1. Taxonomy (NCBI): domain Eukaryota; kingdom Viridiplantae; phylum Streptophyta; class Magnoliopsida; order Alismatales; family Araceae; genus Amorphophallus; species Amorphophallus konjac. Next base: position 156,667,624 of record CM040126.1, read on the forward strand.
CATTGGGTTGGATGATAGTTTTCGAGCCAATGATAAGATGACTTGTCAGCTTAGACAGAAGGTCATGATGCCGAATGACTTGGCTTAGGCATAAAGCCATGACCCCAAGGGAGAACACTCACCGGCTTAGGCAAGGAGCCATGGCGCCAGGCCACTTGGCCTAGACAGAAGGTCATGATGCCAAGGGAGCAGTCTTAACCGGCCTAGGTGGAGAGCCATGATGCCGAACAACATGGCTTAAGCGGAAGGCCATGACGCCAAGGCAGACTATTAACCAACTTTGGCAAAGAGTCATGACACCGGACAACTTGGCCTAGACATAATGTCATGTTGCCAAGGAGGAATGTTAACCGGCTTAGGCAAAGAGCCATGACACCAGACAACTTGGCCTAGATGGTATGTCATTTTGCCAAGGTAAAATATTTACCGGCTTAGGCAGAAGGCCATGACGCCGGATAAGGATATTTAACTGCTTAGACATCAAGTCATGACGCCGTACAACTTGGCTTAGGCGGAAGGCCATGACGCCAAGGTAGAATATTTACCGACTTAGGGGGAAGGCCATGACGCCAGATAAGGATATTTAACGGCTTAGACATAAAGTCATGACGTCGTACAACTTGGCTTAGGCGGAAGGCCATGACGCCAGGGCAGAATATTTACCGGCTTCGGCAGGAAGTCATGACGCCGGACAAGAATATTTAACGGCTTAGACATAAAGTCATGATGCCGTACAACTTGGGTTAGGCAGAAGGCCATGACGCTAAGGTAGAATATTTATCGTCTTAGGCGAAAGGCCATGACGCCAGACAAGGATGTTTAACGGCTTAGACGTAAAGTCATGACGCCGTACAACTTGGCTTAGGCGGAATGTTATGATGCCAATGTTGAATATTTACCGGCTTAGGCGGAAGACCATGACGTCAGACAAGGATATTTAATGGCTTAGATGTAAAGTCATGACGCCGTACAACTTGGCTTAGGCGGAAGGCCATGACGTCAAGGTAGAATATTTACCAGCTTAGGCGGAAGGCCATGACGCCAGACAAGGATATTTAATGGCTTAGACATAAAGTCATGACGCCGTACAACTTGGTTTAGGCAGAAAGCCATGACGTTAAGATATAATATTTATCGGCTTAGGCGTAGAGCCATAACGCCAGACAAGGATGTGTAACAGCTTAGACATAAAGTCATGACGCCGTACAACTTGGCTTAGGTGTGTTGTGCCCCTATGGTCACTTGAGTTCATATGGTCACTTGGGTCATTCGACATCATTCTATGGTCATATGAGTTCTAATGTATTCTTGGTTTTGATAATGGCTAAACACTATTAGTCATTGATGTTTTTCACCTTCATGTGATTGACATACGTGATGTTTTTGTTCATGACAGGTGCGCCAATGAATGGACAAGGAATCAAGTGGAAATGGTGAACGTGAACGCTGAATGTTGCGCCCTCGCACGCGGATCGACCTGCGCGGTCAGGTCGCGGGGATCGACTTGCCCGGTCAGGTCGCGGGGGTCAAGGGGGCAGCGCCCCTTGCGGGGGTTTCCGGGGGCGGAGCCCTCGGAACAAAAATTTGATTGAAGACTCAATAATAAAATCTTCAAGACAGTCAAGGAAGATGCCATGGACATGACCGGGCTGCTAAAGAAGTTGAACGACGGAGCTGACGCGGATAACGGACCAACTCGGGATGGGCCGGGTTCTGCCCAGCTGGCGGTCGACCGCCAGCACAGGGGCGGTCGACCGCCCCAGCCAGGACTCCACCGTCTACAGGCTTTCTCAGTAGCGGTCGACCGCCAGCCGGTGGCGGTCGACCAGATTTCCCAGGGATCGCCCGTTAGCAGGTGTTTCAGTGGCGGTCCACCGCCAGGAGCCTTAGGTCGACCGCCAGCCCCGATGCAGCCTTGTTTGACTTCGAAATCAACCTCGTGGCTAGCCCCTTTCCATGTATTTGTTTAATCAAACCTTACCTAATCTTCCATGATTTGTGGATCTGGTCTAGGGGGCATCTATGGACCATTCAAGGGTTATAAAACTAACACATGAGGGGTTAGAAACCCTAATGCTTCAAGGGGCTTCTTGTGAGATCTAGGGTGGCTGCAAGAGAGCTTGGAAACGAGCTACTGTTCACGTGAACAGTAGCTCGTGAAGGTGTTCTTCATCCAATCAAAGGGAATCAAGCTTAAATCAAAGCCAGCAAACCTCAAGGAAGATTACATCAAAGCAAGGCTATCAAAGTGATCCAAGGAAGCTGGTTTGATTCAAGTTCTTCAAAGGAAATCATCTTCATCCATTCAAGTTCTTTCCACCTCATTCAAGGTGATATTTCAAGCATTCAAACTCCTAGAAGCTAAAGAAGCAATCAAGGTTCAAGGTAGCTTCATCATCTCATTCATTCATTCAAAGAAATTCAAAGAGAAGATCAAGAGAGAAGAATTGAAGGAAGAGGTACTGTTCACGTGAACAGTACTCCGTGAAGAACATTCATCCAATCAAGGGTGAATCAAGAAGATTGAGTTGAAGCCAAGAGGAGCCTTGTTGCTGATCAACATTCCATACAAGGGCCAATTCATTTTCACTCATAACTCAATCTCTTGTTTTAGTTCATTCACATTTGTTTCATTTTCATTATTGTTTAAACATTGAAAGTGTGATTCATCCCTACCGGTGGTTAGTAGGAAGGCAATTGGAGGTTGTTCCAATTTGTGGTTGACATCCCTACCAGGTGGTGAGTAGGAAGGCAATCGGTGGTTTCCGATTTACGGTTCTGTGCGCTACACAAGTGAAGCCTCACCGGGTTTTGGTGAGGGGTGGACGTAGGGCTGAGGATTCTAGTGTGGTTTGCCTGTGTGATTGATTCGTTCTAGATGCATGCTTAGGATCGAATTATTATATATCTTGCTTATCTTGCTAAGTGAATCATAGCGTACTTGGAAGGTAGTTTCTATTCCGCTGCAATTCATTTTAACTAGCTGTTTAGAGGGCCACATTGCGAAAAGTGGGGCTGATCTATTCACCCCTCCCCTCTAGATCCGCTGTCCACCACACAACAAGGTGGAGGGCCATGACAACATGGTAGAAAATTTATCGGCTTAGGCATAGAGCCATGACGCCGAACAACTTGTCTTAGGCGGAAGGCCATGACGCCAAGGTAGAATCTTTACCGACTTAGGCGGAAAGCCATGACGCCAGACAAGGAGAGTTTTTTTTGTTGGTTTACGTGACAGCCTAGACGAAAGGTCATGATGCTGGCGATAAAAGGGGTCTTTTAGTTCTTTAAACTGGATGGAAGGGCATAGCCAAGGTAAAAAGGGTCTTTTTGTTTCTTGGCCGGACGAAAGGCCTGAGCCAAAGGTGAAGGGGTCTTTTTATTGTCTGGCTGGACAAAAGGTCTGAGCCAAAGGTAAAAGGGTCTTTTTGTTGTCTGGTCAAACAAAAAGGTCCGAACCAAATGTCAAGGGGTCTTTTGTTATGGGGTGGGACGGAAGGTCCGAACCAAAGATGAAAGGGGTCTTTTTGTTAACTAGCTGGACAAAAGGTCCGAGCCAAAGGTAAATGGGTCTTTTTGTTCTATGGTCAGACGAAAGGTCCGAGCCAAAGGTGAAAGGGTATTTTTGTTGTCTGGCTGGACAAAAGGTCTGAGCCAAAAGTGAAAGGGTCGTTTGTTGTCTAGTCAAACAAAAAGGTCTGAACCAAATGTCAAGGGGTCTTTTTGTTATGGGGTCGGACGGAAGGTCCGAACCAAAGGTGAAAGGGGTCTTTTTTTAACTGGATGGACAAAAGGTCTGAGCCAAAGGTAAACAGGTCTTTTTGTTCTATGATCAGACGGAAGGTCCAAGCCAAAGGTGAAAGGGGTCTTTTTGTTGTCTGGTCGGACGAAAGGTCCGAACCAAAGGTAAAAGATGGGTCTTTTTGTTGTCTAGTTGGATGAAAGGTCCGAGCCAGAGATCGAAGGGACTTTTTGTTCTTTGGTTGGAGGGAAGGTTCGAGCCAAAGGTAAAAAGGGGCTTTTTTATTCTCTGGTCAGATGAAAGGTCCAAACCAAAGGTAGAATATGAATGTTAACCCGATGGGATGTCAGAGTCAACAAACCCTGCTTAGACGGTATGTCTAAGACGAGGGCCAAAAATAGTACATTGGTTTCGATCCGACATTATGTCGAAACCAACCAACCTGGGAGAGACATAGGGTCTGGGCCAGGGCAGAATATGGTTGTTGACTTGATAGACCGCCAAAGTCAACCAACTTGGCGACGACGTGGGGTCTAAGCCATGGAAGGAATATAGGATATAAATGTTGACCCGACGTCACGAATCCAATGAACTTGGCAGAGGCGTGAGGCCTTAGCCAAGGGCAGAATATAGACTGGGTGTTGACTCGGCGTCCTGTCGAAGCCAACAAGCTTGGCAGAGGTGTGAGGCCTAAACCAAGGGCAGAATATAGAATGGGTGTCAACTCGACGTCCTGTCGAAGCCAACGAACTTGGCAGAGCCATGAGGCCTAAACTAAGGGCAGAATATAAGATGGGTGTTGACTCGATGTCCTATCGAAGCCAACGAACTTGGCAGAGGTGTGAGGCCTAAGCCAAGGGTAGAATAAAAAATGGGTGTAGACTCGACGTCCTGTCGAAGCCAAGGAACTTGGCAGAGGCGTGAGGCCTAAGCCAAGGGCAGAATATAAAATGGGTATAAATGTTGACTCAGCGTTATGTCGAAGTCAACAGGCCCTGCCCCGATAAAAGGTTTGGGGTGAGGGTAGACTAGATGGTAGACACATGAGAGGCCCAAACCCAGGGCTAAATATCGATGTCAACCCGACGAAATGTCGGAGTCAACGAACCTTGCTCAGACGGAAGGTCTGAAACAAGGGTAGAATGTGTAGATGAGGGTGTCAACCCGATGTCATGTCGAAGTTGACCAACTTGGCGAAGATGTGAGGTCTAAGCCAGGACAGAATATGGACGTTGACCCATGGAGATGACGGGATCAACAAACCCTACCCCGACAGAAGGTCTGAGACAAAGTGAAGAGGTCTTTTTGATAGTTTATTGGTTTGGATTGGTTGGGTTTATTGAATTTATTATGTTTATTAAGTTTATTGGCTTTATTGATTTTGTTGAACTTGTTGGGTATGTTGAGTTCGTTGGGTTTATTGGGTTTGTTGAATTTGTTGAGTTTATTGCATTTGTTGGTTGAGTTTATTGAGGTTTATTGGGTTTATTGACTCATTGGGCTTGTTGAGATTATTGAGTTTTGTTGAACTTTCTCAATTCCATTGAGTTTATTGATTTTATTGGGCTTATCAAGTTTATTGATTTATCGGGTTGATTGATTTCGCTTGGTTTATTGGGTTTGTTGAATTCTGTTGAATCCATTGAGTTTATCGATTTTATAGAATTTATTGGGTTTATTAAGTTTATTGATTGTATTGAGCTTGTTGGATTTATTGATTCATTGAGTTTATTTGGTTAACTTGATTTATTGAGTTGATTCAATTTATCAGAGTTTATTTAGTTTATTGAATTGATTGATTTATTTTGGTGATTGATTTTATTCTATTTATTGGGTTTACTGAGTTTGCTTAATCTATTGAATTTATTGGTTTCGTTGGATTTGTTGTGTTTATTGAATTTATTGTATTTATTGATTCATTAAGTTTATTTTAAATCATCATTTTCATTTCTTCATCATTTTTTTATTTCCTTTCTGTTTGGTCTCCCTGGCGCAGACTTGTCTACGGTGCGGAATATTTTATTCGGTGGGACTATTGATGAATTTGATTATTTATTGTGCCGGTGGGGCTAGGGAATAGCATCCCAGAGTCCTAGCCAAAATGGGGTGCCTCAAGTCGGAAAGGAAGGGGTTTATGGGCCCAGTTCTGTGAGGCTAGGGGCAGTTTCGAGCTCGGCGAGGGCGGAGTGCCCCAAGCCAAGAAAAGGCTTTACGACCCAGCCCAGTGAGACAAAGGGTAATTTTGGAGCTCGGCGAGGGCGGAGTGCCTCAGGCCAAGGAAAAAAGGTTTTATGAACCCAGCTCGATGGGAAAAATGATAATATTTGAACTAGGCTAGGGCGGAGCACCTCAGGCCAAGGAAAAAGGCTTTATAGACATAGTTCGGCGGGACTGATGGGCAAAGTTTTGAGCTAGGCAAGGGCAGAGTGCCTTATGCCTAGAAAGGGAGATTTTATTGGGCCGACATTGGGCAAAGGGGTCCGAACCGGCAATGGTAAGAGAGCCTCATGAGGCAAATATGGCGTCTCTTGGCGTATTTGAATCATAGTTGGATGAATGCCAGAAGACAACGAGAATGCGTTGGCCGGGGACATAGGTCCCAAATTAAGGTTAGAGGGTCAGTCCCAGTGGGACAAGTAGAAAGTATCCCCCGTAGGATGGGAGGATAGCATGGCACCATGAATTTCTTTGGGACCAGTGGAAGTACCTTTACAGGACGAGGCATTGGTACGACTTATTCTCTTCGCGCCCTTCAACGGGCATGAACCCGTATTTGAAATGGGAGGCCTAGTGGCCAATGAGGGCTCTTTAGCATCGGTGGGACCGTTGATTAACATGTTTCCCCCTAGAGGTATTCAGTGACAGCCATGCATCAGATCAACATCTATCTTCTTTGGTCATTGATTTCTTCAGGAAATGCTCTGAACAACTTCAACTCGGGCTTCCGGTCCTTGCGCCAGGTGTCATCCTCTTGACCCCCCTTTTCTTTAGAAGCCGCGGTTGTAGGGTCTTCCTACCTCCGCAGATGGCGTAGTCATTTTATTTTTCCTTGGGCATTCACCATGCAATGTCACTAGGGAGTCTTCTGCCCACGGGGTGGATGGGGAGGCCCTGTTGACCTCATAATTCCCTTTTTTCTTTTCTTTTGCATTCATTCTTCTTTTTTTTATTTCCTTATTTTTTTTGAATATATAACTCGGATGGCGCTAACAGTGTAGTGGAGTGTAGAGCCGTTACCCTTCATCCATTTATTTTTAAACAGACCAAGGTGGGTGCATAGGAGAGCGCCCACCCCCTCAGAGAGGGGATGAGTGGTTCGCTCCACCATACCAATCCCACAATGGTAGTTTTCTTATTTGGCACAAACCAAGTCATGAGGGGAGTGATATTTCCCCTGGCAGATGCAACCATCAAGGCCTCCTTCAGTCTTTTTTTCTTTTTTGTTGGAAGGACCCAACCTCTGAGAGATTTCATCTCAGATTTAGTAGGCAGAATCTTATGTTTATATATGAAAATTTCATTCACCCTCCTTTTTGATCATTCATTTTATTTTTTTCTCTTTTTTTTTGGGTGCCTGCCCCTAGAACAAGCCATTTGCTTTCCTTCATTTTTTTTTTTACAAATATTTGCATTCAAGCTGCGGGGTGATGCTAAATGCTGGCTTCAGCCAAATCTATGAGGAGCAGTTGGGTCATTGATGTTGCGTGGGGCTGCTCTTTTTAAGACGGGCATTTGATGAGGGCACGGTGGGTCCATCCTGTATTCACCCATCTGCACTTCACCTTTCTTGATCAGGCGTTCGATGATGTCCTTGAACACATAGAAATCCTCAATGGGATGTCCTGCTGGTTGGTGATAAGGATAGAAACGTGGATCATCTTTCCTCTCGGCGTTGCTTGGCTTCTTCGGCTCTGGAAGCACTACTTTGCTGCATCTAAGGGCCCACTCGAAGAGAGCCCGAGTATTATCCTTGGGGAAGGAGTACGGTTTCATCATTTTGCCCCTTAATGAGGACCCTTGCTTTGCTAGCTTAGCGGGAGAAAGACTAGCTGCCTCTTCTTTTTCCTTCTTCTACCACCCGAAGACGTCAAAATTTGAAGTACAAATTTCTTCTTTCACCGGGTATTTACTGTTTGGTTTATTCTTCTGGTTCGAAGCTGAAGGAGTCGGGCAAAGCTTTGCTACAATAGTTTCGACATTGGCCACGATGTCACTTAACTGTTCAAAGGTCGTGATTTCAATGTCAATGACCCATCGTAGAATTTTTGCTCTCAAATTTTCTTTGCAAATTTGAATAGAGTCCCCGTAGTTTGGCGGATGCCGACACCTTTCACGGAGATTCCTCCACCTTCTTACATAGTCCATGGTAGACTCATTATCTTTTTGTTTGGCTGCTTGTAATTCGACCTTGGTGACTTCTTCTTCGGCCGTCTTCGTATTCATTGTTTGTTCCACCCTTACCTATCCATTGTCGCAAGACCCGCTGAGCTCGGGTATAGGGCAGTTGGCTGCATATGCGATCCCATTGGCACCATCGTCTGAGATGCTTCGATTTCCCTTTGACATGCCTGGGGAACTGGATATTGGAGTGACTGAGAGGGAATGCCCCCTATGTGTTCTTACATAGTCCATGGCAGACTCATTATCTTGTTGTTTGGCTGCTTGTAATTCGAGCTCATTGACTTCTTCTTCGGCCGTCTTTGTATTCATTATTTGTTCCGCCCTTACCTATCCATTGTCGCCAGACCCGCTGAGCTCGGGTATAGGGCAGTTGGCTACATATGCGATCCCATTGGCACCATCATCTGAGATGCTTCGATTTTCCCCTGACATGCCTGGGGAACCGTATATTGGAGTGACTGAGAGGGAATGCCCCCTGTGTGTTCTGACATTATTCGGAGCATGGTTGGCCGTGTTGAGGCTTCAGGTGAACCAGCACTAGCTTGTACCGCTTCATGCAGATGTCCTGCCACTTGTGACATAGATGGACTTATATTCATTTCATTCAGCTGCCTCTACAGCATTTCAATCTCTTGATGTTTTTGGTGTAGTAGCGCCATCAAGGCGGGGTCATGTAAGAAGGGGTCGGGAGTGCTATTGCCTTCCGCCTCCGGTTTGCATGAGATGTGTGGCATCCTATCATCAGGACCAGATACACCTAGTTTCTTTGAGATGAACTCCCTGGGTTTTATGCTTTTGGATGGAGGAGGAATACGATATTGTGCCTCCTTGCTGGGGCGGGTATTGTCTTGATACTATCTCGAACCCGGTAGCATGGTGGGAGGCAGAAGCTTCAGCCTGAGTTGCTCCCTTCGACACAAAGTAGATTTCTTCATTTTCCTCATCAACAGCCTGAGTCACGCCAGACGAGGCTGACAATGTATTGCAAGAGAGAGCAACGTGTTTTATTTTATCCCCTGTATTTCTTTTTTCCTTTCCCCTTATGGCTGGCATCTGCTCCCATAGTGGGCTGCTCGGTGCATTGAACACCCTCGCCTTTTCATTAGTACTTTTTATTAGCCGATGGGGCTAATTGCATTTTTGAGGGGCATGCTTCTTGAGTTGCATATACTAGTCCTTGGGTTGCTTATGCTCGTCTGGCCCATTTATTACGGTTTGAAGCCGTTCCATGGCTGAGCTGGTTTCTTCATGCACCCGCATCGGTGCTTGCTTCTTTTTGTTATATGTTGGCCTCCTGATAGCCGCTGGAGGGGCGGTTTGAAGGCAGATAGGAGCTATAGGGGGTGGAACTGATGGGAATCAACACTGGGCACTAACCTTTTTAGTTTACATTTGTGTCCTTTTGTTTGCTTTTATATCCATAGGAAAATGAGTTTGCAATTGTAAGGCTTATAATTTGTTGTTCCTTAAGGATGTTTGGGCATATGTACAAAAGTCCCGTAGGTCCAGCGGGGCCCCCTCATCCTCTCTCCCATTGATCTACCTAAGCTCTAGGGCCCATGTGGGGATAGTCAAATGTCCAAGGTGGGCTTCTAGAAGGATTGACAATTCAAGGGGACAATGGTTAAAAAAAGTCCAATTTGGAAGCCATGAAGTCAAGGGGGCGCCCCCTTCCACTAGGTGTATTTTAATGTAATTTTTTTGACCACATGGGAATTAATGTGTTATCCCTTGTATACCCCTCCCCTAACTGATGCGGGACGCAATGCGAACTAGGACCCTATGAAACGATATGACTAAACGGACTCCTATGACCAGCAACGGCACAACAATCCGAGTAGCGTAACTCGACGCCTAAAGTTTCCAAGGGAGGAATTATGCTATATAATAAGGAACACAAGCTCGCAAGCGCCCCAAGAGGGGTAAGCGCACCGATCCGCACGGTTGAGAAATCGGCGAGTCTAGGGTAGGCAAATCCACACTCGCAACTCGGATGAGTCACGGGACGGTCTCACTCACTCACCGCAGTAGTGAATAAAAAACTAGCTAGGACCCTACTACACACAAGCAGCAGCTTCAAGAGAGTATACTAAATAAGCAAGCAATATCGGGGGAGGAGTAGACGCATACCTCCACGCTCGGGGCGTGGGGAAGAGGCCCGGCCAAGTCACACGATCCCGGTACAAAGCTAAGCAAGTACAACTCAAAAAAATGCCCACTCCTCGCAGGGAGGTAAAGGGCTACACAGTGATATCCAGGGATCGTGCAAAGTGGGGTGACGGGCACGGGGTCGGTGGCGCTCGTCGCCCACGTGTGTCACTGCGAACCGATCGGACGGCGTTGCCTCCGTGGATCGGCCAGGAACCAACAGCAAGGACGGTGAGTCCTGGATGTCGTGGATGGTGCTGGTTCCCCTGACGGAGGGAGGCAGTAGGTGCTGGACTTCCTGGAGGAAGGCGGATGATGACAGCACCGGCGCGGACCTCCGAAGTGGCTCGAACCGGCGGGCAGGCTGCCGCTCGGTCTGCGCAGGTCCTGGCGAGCAGCAGGAAGGCGGATCTGGACGGCAACCTTGCTCTCGTCTGTTGGCCACAAAATTTGACGTGGTCTATGGTGGGTAGGTCCCAAGGGGGCCCGAGGAAGTAGAGCTGCGAACAAGCACCGTGTCGACCGTGGCGAATTTTGAAGCAGACCTTGCGCAATCTGGCCTATCTATGGGCAGCAAGACCAAGGGCCAATGAAGGGGTTGGAACCCGGGCTTCCTGGGGGAAAATGGGACCGGGCTTTCTGTGGTGGACTGGTAGGGGACGTGGGGTGAAGTGGTAGTAGTGGCAGGGTGGCGTGCAGTGGTGGTTTTGGGCATGGGTGGCGCAAACAATTTGGGATCAGTTCTACAATCCAGTGCAGTCAGAACTGAGGGTTGAGAAGGTGGATGTGTCAAGCCGAGAAAATGGGGTCCCGAGGGTGCAGGGAAATTATTTGGGTTGACATGGGATGTGTATGAGTAATGCTCAAAATCCCAGGTCGAACTGAGGTGGGTTGGGGGTCGTCCCTTTGTAGGGTTTGTGACTCTGTCCCGCTAGGGCAGTTTAGGTGCAGTCTGTGCAGTAAAAGTGGCTCCAAAGGAGTTTTTTCGCCCTGAGCGAATTTGTGGGTGCGGTTTGCGCGAATGGTTTAAGGGCGGGTAGTGGAAGAAATGTTGTGAAGGGGCTATGGCGGCCGGATGTCGGGAAAGGGGCGTACCGGTTGGATCTTTGTGGCTCTGGGTTCTGGCAGGCCTGCACAGGGGCAGCCAGCGCAGAAAAACAGCCTACAAAGGCAACTTTCGCTCCTGAACGAGTTTGGGTGCGGGATTTTGAGGGAGTCTAGGGGACAGGGAGAGAAACAAAATTCAAGAAGAGGCTGAGAGGATATGAGGACGGGAAGGAAGGGTTCCAACCTGATCTTTGCGACTTAATTCTATAGGCAGATAAGAAAAAACTGATGCGTAGGGCAGCAAGGGCTATCTCCTCCGTACATGTAGCAACCTTCGATCCATGAACTCCGGGCTTGAGGAGAGGTGAGAGCGGTCTCCTCCCTGATGTTGGAGAAACTGAAACCTGCAAGAGATGGGGGGGATAGGGCGTCGCACCCTAGAGGGAGAGGGAGAGGAAGAGGAGAGATAGAGGGTGTCACACCCTAGAGGGGAGAGGAGGAAGAAGAGGGAAATGCTCTTGGCAAAACTCAGATTTTCATTCATTCATTCATTCATCAATCCTCCCAAGAGAGAATACAAGGTAATATATAGAGTATGGCCTCCATCTTCCCTCCTTGGAGTTTGAATTTGAACCCATTTGAATTTGAAATCCATGGGCTCTCTTTTCCACCTTGCAGTTGGAACCCATCATGAGCTCCATATTCTCTCCTTGGATTTTGAACCCATTTGAATTTCAAATCCATGGGCTCCCTTTCCCTCCTTGGATAAAATTCAAATTACATACCAAAGACACACCTAAGACGTACACAATACATAATATGACCAAATACGTACATAATGCCAAATACGTACACAATACAAGTACGTATAATATGAATACGTATAAAAATACGTACTAAGTGTCAAAGCTCCAGTAGAGACTCCAGACTGTCCCCCAGCCACAAGGATGTCGGTGTCGACCGGGTCGTACTGCGTGTCCGGTATCGGCGGCTCTCCGATTCGATCCGTATTCTTGCTCGGGTGTCCTCACCAACTCTCCCCGGGTGGGAAGAACTCGACCCTGTCGAGTAAGGGTCTCTGTCGCTCTGGTACCGCTCTAGAAAGTCTGGATCTAACCTTTCCAGCTCCGCCCGGGTGATCCATGCATCATCGGACGCGGGTCGTCCCCTCCAACGCACCAAGTAGCGGTGATACACGCCACTCCTAGTGGAGGTCACCTGCTCATCCAGTATAGACTCTATCCGCTCACGCTGCTGAGGTGACAAGGTTGGAAGTGGACTCTCAGGGGAGGGTTCGCTCGCAAGGGGTGGAGAAGGCACGAACAACTCACTAGGGATCACTGCCGGGTCCCTATATACGACTAAGTCCGAGACATTGAATGTGGAACTGATACCATAGTCGTCCGGTAAGTCTACAACATATGCGTTGGATCCAACTCGCTTCAAAACTCTAAAGGGCCCAGCACCACGAGCTTGTAGTTTCTTTATGGCTCCAGAAGGAAACCGTTCTGGTCTGATCCGGATCATGACATAATCTCCCTTCTGGAACTCGCGGGGGTGTCTATGATGAGGACATCACCTCCCATGCCCGCGTCCACAGCTTGTCTCCTCGCCCCGGTTGCATCCGGCATGATCTAGTTATCTAATTTTGAGTCCTATGTAATTTTTTATTTGAGTCATTTAATGTAATTTTCATTTTACTTGAGTCATGTTCCTAGGTCTTGTACTTATTTCCCTAAGTTTGAGAGTCATTATGTTGTTTAGTTAGTTATTGGACCCAATTCATTGGGTTTGGCCCAAGTGCACCCCCTACCCCCTCGGTTATTTGTCATTGAGTCTTTTGTCAGGGACTTATTATAAAATGTGGGTTGCCTATATATAGGACACCATTCCCCCCCATTTCAACTTAATGAATCAATCAATGAAAAATGCCATTTGAGAGTTCAAAGCTTAGTTTAATGGAGAGAATCCAATTGGGTGAGAAGCCCTAGGGTGAGAGAGTCCCCACCCCCCCTTCTTCTCTCTCCTCTCTCTCCTCCACTAAGGGGTTCGCCCCTTTCTCTCTCTCCTCCTCCTCCCTCCCAACTTCCAACCCCCACCTACCCCATTAAAGTTCCTCCACTTCCCATAGCCACCATTACTCCACCCCCCCTAGTTCCAAGGTAGCATGCCCCATTCCAACACTATCTACCCCATTCCAACAATATCTTCCCCATTCCAACACACTCACCCCTCTTCCCCACATAATTCCTCAACTTCCTAGGCCATTTCAAATTTGAAAAGCCCTTCCCTCCACTTGTTTTGGCCGCCCCACTCCCTTCCATTAGGCTAGGTTCGCCCCCTTCCTCCCCTTCACCCTTCACCCTCCTCTCACCCTCCCCTTAGGCTGAACCAGAACACCTCCTTGCGCCGCCTCCTCCTCCCGCCCCTCCACTACCCTTAGCCACCTTCCACAACTCCCCTCCATCCCCATCCACCCCTTATTCATCTCTCCTTAACCATATGCCGCCTTCTCCTTCTTCTTCCCTATTCATTAGAAGCTATACCTAGGTTGCTGCTAGCAGTTCAGAAGTTGCAGGTGAACCAGCAACTTGCAGCGGCCACCAAGACTTCCTCCGGATGAGTTTGAAGACCCAAAAGCTATCGTTGGAAGCGTCTACCAGTCGCCTTTGCAACAGAAGTGGTTTCGACTTCATCCGAGTTGTGTGCTGCCTGGGAGCTCCATCCTCCCACAGTTGCGCAGTGGTGCCTCTGCTGAAGACCTGATCCTGAGTAGAAGCTCTACCATGACAAACCCCAGAAGAATTAGTTTCGAGACCTCTTCTGGAAAGTACTTCATCACCTTGTCTACTTTCAGAATCAAGAAACGGAACTTCAATCGGCGTTCGTGAACCAGAGTTATCATTTTTCTCCCTCAGCTGCGCCGTTCTGCTACCCACAGTCTGCACCGACCAGTCATCCTTGTTCAGAGCCTTCAAGTCTTCCCCGGCATCTTTTGGCTTCCCCGTCAGTTTTCTGCGAAGAGGACTCATCCACGGTTCCAACGACCCCGACGGTGCTTGATTCCGAGTTCGGGAGCTGTCGGGGCGTCCTCTGCAACCTGCTGTTAGAAGTCTGAAGCTGCCAGTCCAAGGATCTGGTGCTCTGTTCGAACCTCCACCCAGGTCAGCAGCGTCTCCAGAAGAAATCAAAAAAATTCAGAGGTGTTCCAGTACCAGTCCCGAAGAGTTTCCCACAGGTCCCGCCTTCAGCAAAATTCTTGAGCAAGTTTTGCAGCAGCAACATCGACTATCTATCCCTGTTTAGAGAGAGTAGGTAGAACCGGTGTCTTCACCTCTTCATTACTTTTAGCCCTAGTTTCCCCTCCCCGCTTGGCCGGCTGAAGGCCCCTCCATGTGCGGAGGTAGTTTTGGTTGTAATCTATTAACCCCCACCCCAAGGTCCCCCTCCTGCGAGAGGTGTAGTGTTGTAACTTATTTGGGCAGGTCAAGCTACACCGCCGCGGCGTGTGGGGATCCACTCGCCTCCCCGCTCGCCCTCGTCTCCGAGCGGGACCGGTTTCTTCAAACCGGTCGAGTAAGTGCTCACACCTCACTCCATTTAGTGCTTGTCTTTCAATATTAGTTCAAGTTCCGCTGGTTATGCGAGTGAGAGCTTGATCCTCAAGCCCCGTTGCCTTGAGTGATCACCGTGGGAATAAGTGCAACCGGTGCCTTCGGCACTTTGTCGGCCCCATTGAATTGGGCTTCCACATCCATCGGGAATCAAATCTTGGCCTTGCTAGCCCTCTACCAGCAAGGGTCCAACCCCACATCCTCCACTTGGCATCGCCAAGTCACCCCGGGCTTGGGTGAGCGACGGGAGAGCGGCGGCCCAAAATTGGCCCTTTTGATTGTGAATGTGCTTGCTTGCCTAAGTCTTAGGTTGTGTCACATCAATTGGTATCAGAGCAAGTCATTGACTTGTCTCTATCAAGTCAAGTCCTAGGGCATGCTTGCATTGGTGTCATCATCAATCCGACCTTTGCATTGATCCCCCCGATCATCATGGCCTCCTACTTAGCCTACTCACCACCCATGGACTTCATCCTAGATAGGGATATTACCTTTGACGGATCACATTCTAGTGACTATCTTAGGTGGGAGGCTACGATAGAAAAGTACTTCGAAATGACTTGGGTATATGGACCGGCGAGAGTCCGAATGGCCAAGGGACGACTTCGGGGTCAAGCCTAAAGTAAGTGGGAACACATAGAGGGCTTAAGGAGGGTTGGAAGACAAGAACCTATTCACTCATGGGAAGAGATGGAGGTAGAACTTAGAAAGATCTACATCCCCAAATATTCCCACCCCACCTACTCAAGCACCCCTAACCCGAGGAGCACTACCACTACTCCATCCCCACCCGGCCAACTTGAGACCGACCTTTGGTCTCCACCCCCACCACCCCCAACAATTCATCTCTCAACCATCATAACAACACTTCGCGACCAAGTCCTCTCCCTTAAGACCCAAATAAACCAAACAACCACCTCTCCACCAAATCCCATGAGGATCCCCACACTCCAACCAAAACCTCCTTCCGCAAACCTATCTATCCAAACTCAATTGGCCCCCACTACCACCCCTCCACAACCGGCCGATCCCAAGGGGAAGAGACCCCTAACCGACCCGGTTTCCCCAATAAGGACCACCACTCACCCTATTCTCACCATTCAAACCCAAGTAGACCCCGTGCCCATCCCTCCACCTAGAACCATGACGGCCACCACCACCCAACCCAAATCCTGTCACCCAACCCACCTTCCACTTCCAACCCCAACCCTACCCCAACCTAGACCTCCACTACTTCCACTCCCAAACCACACCCTACCAATCCCAATCCAAGTTTTCCTTTACCCTCTACCCTGGGAACACCACACACAAACCCTCATCACTGCAAAAGACTCTCTCACCTCCTTGGTAGCAGAACTCATACCCAATCCAATAGTTGTGAGCACTCCAAACTCACCCCCCACTTTGGAGGAAACCCAAGTCCAAGCTGAAGAAGAAACCTCACACGATGGTCTTTACCTTACACCACCCTCTCTAGTTGGGGCGGAGCTCATCTTAGGAGAACCCATTGTTAGTTGGCTAAAGGAGAGCCCAATTCGAGAGACCCCGGCCCATGTTTTCCCTCCCATAGAACGAGACCTTCCCATGGTGCCTTTCTTCTCCTATCACACCGCAATCCAAGCATCCTATCAAGTGGAGATCTTAGAGGATCTTCTCAAGGGCATAGCATGGCAATTAGAGATGACTAGCATGTTGACCCCTATGGTCGAACAACCTAGGAGCCTTAGCCTCCTACACCTATGCATAGGGTCTATCACCTTGGTTTGCACCATTGGTTGCTACACTAGCGACCTCCTTCTATTCCTCCCTACACCCGATGAGCCCAACCTTCTCCTCGATTTAGAGCTTCTTATCTTGGGTAGAAAGCCAAGCCCTCCACTCATGGCCGACCCACTTGTCAAGAACATTGGCCCAACTATCATGGAGAAGGATGACTTAGCACCTTTTAAGGATCTTGAGGACATGGAGTTCCTCCCCCTAGGTGACCCATTTTATGATCCATATGATCCATTCCAATGGGAGTCAAGGGACTCATATGACCCAACCATCTTACCAACCACCCACCCTTTCCTACCCTCACCCACCATATTGGGCCAAACCCACCTCATCCATGACCCGGGTTACACCTTGGGAGCCATGACCTTAGGCCACATATCCCTAGGTAATAAGGTTGTGCCCCACCCCATGACGACCACCTTCTTAGATCCATTCGATCCTTTCTAATGGGAGTTCAAAGGTTGTCCCACACCTATACACATGGAAGTCACCTTTGGGAAAAGTATGCATGTGTCTAGGCTTACCATACCCCTTGGCATGAACACTATGTTGGGTCCATTCATTCATATCACCCACATGTCAAGTAGAAAGTATGAGTGGTCCATATTCGGATGTCATGGTCCACCTTCATTCACTATGGGTCTTAAGCATGTCAAAGACATCTACGGATGTCCAGGTCCCCCAATATTTATCACCAATTTACATGATAGGGCCACCTACGGGTGCCCCGGCCCACCTAGCCTAACCAAAGTCTACACTGCATCATTACACGATAGGTCTACTTTTGGTTGCCCAGGTCCACCCATCACCCCTAGAATGTCTGCATTCACAACATTGCATAAAGAGATCCGCAAGCACATTAGCAAGAAGAATGTGACTTATAAAAG
This sequence comes from Amorphophallus konjac, assembly GCA_022559845.1. Classification (NCBI taxonomy): domain Eukaryota; kingdom Viridiplantae; phylum Streptophyta; class Magnoliopsida; order Alismatales; family Araceae; genus Amorphophallus; species Amorphophallus konjac. The sequence continues at coordinate 156,685,239 of CM040126.1, forward strand.
GTGAGCCAACTCTCATAGACGTCACCAAGAATTCCATGAGGGTGACTTTGTGATGGTAAGGACGGAGAGGCTCTCCCCGGGAGCCATCTCCAAATTGAGGCCACGTGGGGCTGGTCCCTTCCAGGTCCTGAGGCGCATTGGTGCAAATGCCTATGAGTTAGATCTCCCCGAGGAATATGGGGTAAGTCCCACATTCAGTGTCGCCGACCTAGTGCCATACAAGGGACCCACGGTGGTACCTAGTGAGGATATTGAGCCTATTCCCTCCGTTGAGAGAGCACCCACCCGTGAGGAGAGTCCACCAGCCAAGAGAGCCCAGCGTGAGCGCATTGAACGAATATTGGATGAACAAGTCACTACCAACAGGAGCAAGGTATACGAGCGCTATCTTAAGAGGTGGATGGATCGGTCTCATTCGGAAGACCTGAGGGCAGTACCACTTCTACACCCTCCGAGGAGGGAAGGACACTTACTCGACGGAGTCGAGTTCTCTGCACCCCGGGAGTATGATGAGGACATCAGCTCCCATGCCCGCGTCCACAGCTCGTCTCCTCGCCCCGGTTGCATTCGGCATGATCTAGTTATCTAATTTTGAGTCCTATGTAATTTTTTTATTTGAGTCATTTAATGTAATTTTCATTTTATTTGAGTCATGTCCCTAGGTCTTGTGCTTATTTCCCTAAGTTTGAGAGTCATTATGTTGTTTAGTTAGTTATTGGGCCCAATTCATTGGGTTTGGCCAAAGTGCACCCCCTACCCCCTCGGTTATTTGTTATTGAGTCTTTTGTCAGGGACTTATTGTAAAATGTGGATTACCTATATATAGGACCCCATTCCCCCCCATTTCAACTTAATGAATCAATCAATGAAAAATGCCATTTGAGAGTTCAAAGCTTAGTTTAATGGAGAGAATCCAATTGGGTGAGAAGCCCTAGGGTGAGAGAGTCCCCACCCCCTTCTTCTCTCTCCTCTCTCTCCTCCACTAAGGGGTTCACCCCTTTCTCTCTCTCCTCCTCCTCCCTCCCAACTTCCAACCCCACCTACCCCATTAAAGTCCCTCCACTTCCCATAGCCACCATTACTCCACCCCCCCTAGTTCCAAGGTAGCATGCCCCATTCCAACACTATCTACCCCATTCCAACAATATCTTCCCCATTCCAACACACTCACCCCTCTTCCCCACATAATTCCTCAACTTCCTAGGCCATTTCAAATTTAAAAAGCCTTTCCCTCCACTTGTTTTGGCCGCCCCACTCCCTTCCATTAGGCTAGGTTCGCCCCCTTCCTTCCCTTCACCCTCCACCCTCCTCTCACCCTCCCCTTAGGCTGAACAAGAACACCTCCTTGCGCCACCTCCTCCTCCAGCCCCACCACTACCCTTAGCCACCTTCCACAACTCCCCTCCATCCCCATCCACCCCTTATTCATCTCCCCTTAACCATATGCCCCCTTCTCCTTCTTCTTCCCTATTCATTAGAAGCTTTACCTAGGTTGCTTCTAGCAGTTCAGAAGTTCCAGGTGAACCAGAAACTTGCAGCAGCCACCACGACTTCCTCCAGACGAGTTTGAAGACCCAAAAGCTATCGTTGGAAGCGTCTACCAGTTTCCTTCTCAACAGAAGTCGTTTCGACTACATCCGAGTTGTGTGCTGCCCGGGAGCTCCATCCTCCCACAGCTGTGCAGTGGTGCCTCTGCTGAAGACCTCATCCTGAGTAGAAGCTCGGCCACGACAAACCCCAGAAGAATCAGTTCGAGAGCTCTTCTGAAAAGTTCTTCATCGCCTTGTCTACTTTCAGAATCAAGAAACGAACTTCAATCGGCATTCGTGAACCAGAGTTATCATTTTTCTCCCTCAGCTGCGCCGTTCTGCTACCCACAGTCTGCACCGACCCACCATCCTTGTTTAGAGCCTCCAAGTCTTCCCCAGCATCTTTTGGCTTCCCTGTCAGTTTTTCTGCGAAGAGGACTCATCCACGGTTCCAACGACCCCGACGGTGCTTGATTCCGAGTTCGGGAGCTGTCGGGGCGTCCTCTGCAACCTGCTGTTAGAAGTCTGAAGCTGCCAGTCCAAGGATCTGGTGCTCTGTTCGAACCTCCACCCAGGTCAGCAGCGGCTCCAGAAGAAATCAAAAAAATTCAGAGGTGTTCCAGTACCAGTCCCGAAGAGTTTCCCATAGGTCCCGCCTTCAGCAAAATTCTTGAGCAAGTTCTGCAGCAGCAACATCGACTATCTGTCCCTGTTCAGAGAGAGTAGGCAGAACCGGTGTCTTCACCTCTTCATTACTTTTAGCCCTAGTTTTCCCTCCCCGCTTGGCCGGCTGAAGGCCCCTCCATGTGCGGAGGTAGTTTTGGTTGTAATCTATTAACCCCCACCCCAAGGTCCCCCTCCTGCGAGAGGTGTAGTGTTGTAACTTATTGGGGCAGGTCAAGCTACACCGCCGCAGCGTGTGGGGATCCACTCGCCTCCCCGCTCGCCCTCGTCTCCGAGCGGGACCGGTTTCTTCAAACCGGTCGAGTAAGTGCTCACACCTCACTCCATTTAGTGCTTGTCTTTCAATATTAGTTCTAGTTCCGCTGGTTATGCGAGTGAGAGCTCGATCCTCAAGCCCCGTTGCCTTGAGTGATCACCGTGGGAATAAGTGCAACCGGTGCCTTCGGCACTTTGTCGGCCCCATTGAATTGGGCTTCCACATCCATCGGGAATCAAATCTTGGCCTTGCTGGCCCTCTACCAGCAAAGGCCCAACCCCACATCCTCCACTTGGCATCGCCAAGTCACCCCGGGCTTGGGTGAGCGACGGGAGAGCGGCGGCCCAAAATTGGCCCTTTTGATTGTGAATGTGCTTGCTTGCCTAAGTCTTAGGTTGTGTCACATCAGTCTATGAGCGTCAGCCAACTCTTTATATCGCGCGTTGCTGGTCTCTATATGGCGACGATTACCATCATGCAAACCCCTAACATGCTCGACAAATGACTCTGCAGATTGCGACACTCTAGCATGCATGGGCAAGGGAACTAGATCTATTGGCTTCCTAGGTCTATATCCGGTGACAACCTCAAATGGACTCATGCCTGTAGAACTATTGATTGAGTCATTATATGCAAATTTGGCAAGTGGCAAAATGAGATCCCAGTCCCTCTCGCGTTCCCTAATCAAGCACCTCAAGAGGTTCCCCAAACTTCTATTAACTATCTCAGTCTGCCCATCAGTATGGGGATGGTAAGCTGTGGAGAATTTGAGCTGAGTGCCCAACAAATGCCAAAGGGTCTTCCAAAAGTAGCTAGTGAACCGCACATCTCGATCTGACACAATGGACTTAGGAAGTCTGAATCGACTTACTACACTAGAGAAGAATATATGAGCAACCCGTGAGGCATCAGAAGTCTTAGAGCAAGGAATGAAGAGGGCCATCTTGGAAAACCTATCAACCACCACAAAGATGGAATCATGCCTACGGGTGGTCCGTGGCAAACCAAAAACAAAATCCATACTAATATCCTGCCATGGCCTATCGGGCACAGGGAGTGGAGTGTATGGGCCAGAAACTTGCTTCGTCATCTTGGCCACAGTGCAAGTGCGACACTGGGTCACAATGCAAGCAACATCACGTTTTAAACTGGGCCAATAAAACCGATGCTCAACAGCCTCGATGGTCTTGTTCCGACCAAAGTGGCCGGGTAGACCTCCTGCATGTATCTCCCAAGTGAGGAAGTCGTGAACTGAAGTCCGCGGAATACACAACCGACTCCCTCGAAAAAGGTAACCATCCTGCATGGCATAATCTGGATACTCTCGGGACGGTCCACCTTGGAGGGTAGTATAAATCGGACCAAAATCTAGACAATCCGCATAGGCCTCCTTCATCCTATCCATCCCAACCACCTCTATACTCATGGTGGACAAAAGATAAGCGCGACGACTAAGAGTGTCGGCCACCCGATTCTCTGCACCGGCCTTGTGCTTCAGCAAAGAGGTATAATCCTGAAGGAACTCTACCCAGCGACTGTGACGAGAATTGAGCTTCTTCTGGGCATGGAGATACTTGAGCGCCTCATGATCAGAAAACAGGACAAACTCCTGGTGCAACAAGTAATGTCTCCAGTGCCGAAGGGCCTGCACAACTGCGTAAAACTATTTATCATACGTAGAATAACGTAGTTTAGCATCGCTCAATTTCTCACTGAAGTATGCAATGGGGTGGGTCTCCTGACTCAGAACACCACCAATACCAACCCCAGAGGCATCGCAAGAGACTTCAAACACCTTTGTGAAATCAGGAAGTCTAAGGATAGGTGCCTGGGTCATGCGGTCTTTGAGGAGCCCAAATGCAGTCGAGGCAACCTTCGTCCACTCAAACGTCCCCTTTCGGATGCAATCAGTAATAGGGGCCGTCATGGAACTGAAGCCTCGAATAAAACGGCGATAGAAGGTCACCAGTCCGTGAAAGCTACGGACATCATGAAGAGTACGAGGCTCGGGCCACTCCACTATGGCCCTGACCTTCTCGGGATCGGCAGAGACTCCTTCGCTAGACACAATAAACCCTAAGAAAGTGACCTGACTAGTCATGAAAGCACATTTCGTAGGGTTGGCATAAAGACTCTCTCTCCTCAGAATAAGACAGACCTGCCGTAGATGGTCTAAGTGGGCCTCCCTAGTGCGGCTATAGATAAGGATATCATTGAAATATACCACTACAAAGACCTCAATCAAAGGTCGAAGGACATGGGTCATTAACCGCATAAAAGAGCTGGGAGCATTGGTCAGCCCAAAGGGCATGACCAACCACTCATAAATACCATCTTTGATCTTAAAGGCCGTCTTCCACTCATCACCGGGCCTGATCTTCACATGGTGATAGCCACTCTTCAGATTAATCTTGGAAAACATAGTGGCTCCCGCCATCATATCAAGCATGTCATCTAAGCGGGGAATGGGAAACCTATACTTCACCGTGATCTTATTGATTGCACGGCTGTCAACACACATTCTCCAAGTACCATCCTTCTTAGGAGCAAGCAATGCAGGGACGGCACATGGACTCATGCTCTCACGAAGAGATCCCCTCTTCATCAACTCCTCAACCTGACGCTGAAGCTCAGCGTGATCAGCGGGGCTCATCCTATAATGTGGCAAGTTGGGCAATGAGGACCCCGGAATTAGGTCAATGGCATGCTGAATGTCCCGCATGGGTGGAAGACCCTCGGGTAAATCATCGGGAAATACATCAGTAAACTCCCGAAGGACATCAGCAACATTAGATGGGAGATCACTCTCCGTCTCTCCAACCACCTCTCGGACTACAATGGCAAAAATAGGGTCCCCTCTAACAAAGTCACGCTCCAACTCCCAGGAGCTGACTAGCATCAACCTCCTAATAGGAGGAACACAAGGGGCGGGGACATCCGGAGGCAAGGTCGTATCTTGAGCTGGCAATGGGATACTGGGCCCTGGAATAGTAGGAGTCGGGGTACTAGGCCCAGCGGGACCCCGGATTGATGGACTCCTCGGTTGGGATGGGTGAAGGGTAATCCATTGGCCATTATGGTCGAATGTGCATGTGTTTGACCGGCCATGGAGGGTAGCATCCCAATCAAATAACCAAGGCCTTCCTAGGATAATACTGCCTACCTCCATAGGCAACACATCACACCAGATCCCGTCCTGGTAGGCATGGAACTGCAATGGCACCAGACATCGCAGTCTGACAGGAATAGAGGTGGAATCTACCCATGACACGCGGTAAGGGGAGGGGTGGTCCATGGGGGTCAACCCTAAGCGTGTCACAATACCCGTGGAGATAGCATTAATGCAACTCCCACTATCTATGATCACCTTGCAGGCTTTCCCACCCAGTCGGCAAAAGGTATGAAAGATGGTGGTGCGACGCCAGTCATCACTCACCAACGGCTGGGTCAAGATACACCTGACAACACCCAACTGAACATCATCTTGGCACTGCGTGCCCTTGACATCTAGCTGCTCGCCCTCAATCAGCTCATTAAAGAAGTCCTCCGCGAGCTCCTGGTCAGCCTCATAACTGACGGATACGATCCCATGTGCGAGCTCACCGGTCGAAGACTCCCCGATGACCAAAGAAGATCGGGTAGGACAACTAACAGCATAATGACCAACTCCTCCGCACCTAAAACACTCATGACGGGACCCAGTGCCCTGAGGTGCTCCACTAGTCATCGGCCCTTTTCCCTTGTCATCACGACGGGCCGGGGGTGGTGGAAGCTGGGGTCGGGTAGGAATGGTGGGCTGCTAAGGCTGAGGGGCCGCGGCTGGAGCCTGGGGTCGAGGGGGATAGTCCCTCAGAGGGGGAGGACGAGGTCTAGGGACAGTGAAGTCCTGACGAGTGGGTTCCTGTGGACGGGCCACAGGTCCCCGAGGGTAAGGTCCAGCCATAGCACGAGGGTCCGACCCACAAGGATATGTGGGTCCCAGGCGCTGGACCGGAGCAAACTCAGACTCAAACTACTCTAACTCGAGTGCGACCTGATAAGCCTCCTCCAGGGTCGTGGCATGGCGGTGAAATAACTCATACTGGTAGTGCGGCCGAAGACCCCGATGGAAGCGAGAGATGGTCATGGCACTCTCCTCCGTGACCCCACATCGCAAGTAGTACTCATCAAAGTCAGCGATGTAGTCGGTCACGACCCGATCCCCTTGGCTGAGACTCTGCCACCTATCAATAAGCCTCTGACGGTATGTGGCAGGAAGGTATTTTTGCCTAAGCTTTACCTTCATATCATCCCATGTCTCAATCTGGGGTTGATGTCATTGCATCAACAGGCTCTCAACATTTCTCCAATAAGTCTGGGCCTTTCCTAGCAATTTAATTTTGGCAAATCGGACTCTCCGGTGGTCCGTCATCTCATACCACTCAAAGTAGCGGTCCATCCCCGATTCCCAATCAACATAGACCTTAGGGTCCAAGGACCCATCAAAGGAGGGAGGATCTGCACGCACGGACCTAAGGAGACGGTCATCCTCGTCGTCCCTATGGGGCCTATAGCCATGCTTAGCACGACCATAACCCTCAACCTCATTATCGGACCCAAAATCATCAAACTCCTGAATACGTGGTCTCCGGTCGTCGGCCCTAGCGTGTGCGGGCCGAAGAGCAGGGTCAAGTGGGCCTTGGGCCTGCCCGGGGACATCCTCACATGGAGCTCTATCCTGGTTGGGCCGTCCAACTAGACCTTGAATGGTCCGATCGGAAGCCTCCATCCAGTCTTCCATGGCCTTCATCTGGCCCTCCATGAATGCAGCATGATCTCTAAAGCTCTTATCGGGCTGATCTATCCAATTCATGAGAGCCTGCATCATATCCTGAAGGGAGAAGTCACTAGGGGCAGCATTCCTAGGGTCAGCCATTGGGACCGGGTGTTGGTAATTTGTACCACGCCGAGTGGGCATGTAATGGAACTAAATGCAAGGGGATTTTTTTCTTTTTTTTTCTAGTGCAAACTAATGCAAGACTCTAAGGGACAAAAGGGGGTAGAACGAAGACTCAAATGCACCCTAGACAACCTATGTCTCTGATACCATATTTGATGCGGGACGCAATGCGAACTAGGACCCTATGCAACGATATGACTAAACGGACTCCTATGACCAGCAACGACACAACAATCCGAGTAGCGTAACTTGACGCCTAAAGTTCCCAAGAGAGGAATTATGCTATATAACAAGGAACACAAGCTCGCAAGCGCCCCAAGAGGGGGAAGCGCGCCGATCCGCACGGTTGAGAAACCGGCGAGTCTAGGGTAGGCAAATCCACACTCGCAACTCGGATGAGTCACGGGATGGTCTCACTCACTCACCACAGTAGTGAATAAAGAACTAGCTAGGACCCTACTACGCACAAGCAGCGGCTTCAAGAGAGTATACTAAATAAGCAAGCAATACCGGGGGAGGAGTAGACGCATACCTCCACACTCAGGGCGTGGGGAAGAGGCCCGGCCAAGTCACACGATCCCAGTACAAAGCTAAGCAAGTACAACTCAAAAAAATGCCCACTCCTTGCAGGGAAGTAAAGGGCTACATAGTGATATCCGGGGATCGTGCGAAGTGGGGTGACGGGCACGGGGTCGGTGGCGCTCGTCGCCCACGTGTGTCGCTGCGAACCGGTCCGACGGTGTTGCCTCCGTGGATCAGCCAGGAACCAACAGCAAGGACGGCGAGTCCCGGATGTCGTGGATGGTGCTGGTTCCCCTGACGGAGGGAGGCAGTAGGTGCTGGACCTCCTGGAGGAAGGCGGACGACGACAGCACCGGCGTGGACCTCCGAAGTGGCTCGAACCGGCGGGCAGGCTGCCGCTCGGTCTGCGCAGGTCCTGGCGAGCAGCAAGAATGCAGATCTGGACGGCAACCTTCCTCTCGTGTGTTGGCCACAAAATTTGATGTGGTCTCTGGTGGGTAGGTCCCAAGGGCGCCCGAGGAAGTAGAGCTGCGAACAAGCACCGTGGCGACCGTGGCGAATTTTGAAGCAGACCCTGCGCAATCTGGCCTGTCTATGGGCAGCAGGACCAAGGGCCAATGAAGGGGTTGGAACCCGGGCTTCCTGGGGGAAAATGGGACCGGGCTTTCTGTGGTGGACTGGTAGGGGACGTGGGGTGAATTGGTAGCAGTGGCGGGGTGGCGTGCAGTGGTGGTTTTGGGCGTGGGCGGCGCAAATAGTTTGGGATCAGTTCTGCAATCCAGTGCAGTCAGAACTGAGGGTTGAGAAGGTGGATGTGTCAAGCAGGGAAAATGGGCTCCCGAGGGTGCATGGAAATTATGTGGGATGCCATGGGATGTGTATGAGCAATGCTCAAAATCCCAGGTCGAACTGAGGTGGGTTGGGGGTCGTCCCTTTGTAGGGTTTGTGACTCTGTCCCGCTAGGGCAGTTTAGGTGCAGTCTGTGCAGTAAAAGTGGCTCCAAAGGAGTTTTTTCGCCCTGAGCGAATTTGTGGGTGCGGTTTGCGCGAATGGTTTAAGGGCGGGTAGTGGAAGAAATGTTGTGAAGGGGCTATGGCGGCCGGATGTCGGGAAAGGGGCGTACCGGTTGGATCTTTGTGGCTCTGGGTTCTGGCAGGCCTGCACAGGGGCAGCCAGCGCAGAAAAACAGCCTACAAAGGCAACTTTCGATCCTGAACGAGTTTGGGTGTGGGATTTTGAGGGAGTCTAGGGGACAAGGAGAGGAACAAAATTCAAGAAGAGGCAGAGAGGATATGAGGACGGGAAGGAAGGGTTCCAACCTGATCTTTGCGGCCTAATTCTGCATGCAGATAAGAAAAAACTGATGCGTAGGGTAGCAAGGGCTATCTCCTCCGGACATGTAGCAACCTTCGATCCATGAACTCCGGGCTTGAGGAGAGGTGAGAGCGGTCGCCTCCCTGATGTTGGAGAAGCCGAAACCTTCAAGAGATGGGGGGGATAGGGCGTCGCACCCTAGAGGGAGAGGGAGAGGAAGAGGAGAGATAGAGGGTGTCACACCCTAGAGGGGAGAGGAGGAAGAAGAGGGAAATGCTCTTGGAAAAACTCAGATTTTCATTCATTCATTCATTCATCAATCCTCCCAAGAGGGAATACATGGTAATATATAGAGTATGGGCTCCATCTTCCCTCCTTGGAGTTTGAATTTGAACCCATTTGAATTTGAAATCCATGGGCTCTCTTTTCCACCTTGCAGTTGGAACCCATCATGAGCTCCACTTTCTCTCCTTGGATTTTGAACCCATTTGAATTTCAAATCCATGGGCTCCCTTTCCCTCCTTGGATAAAATTCAAATTACATACCAAAGACACACCTAAGACGTACACAATACATAATACGACCAAATACGTACATAATGCCAAATACATACACAATACAAGTACGTATAAAAATACGTACAAAATATGAATACATATAAAAATACGTACTAAGTGTCAAAGCTCCAATGGAGACTCCAGACTGTCCCCCAGCCACAAGGATGTCGGTGTCGACCGGGTCATACTGTGTGTCCGGTATCGGCGGCTCTCCGATTCGATCCGTATTCTTGCTCGGGTGTCCTCACCACTAACCTAGATTTGAGGTTAGTTTATGTCATTTACATTTTCATATAAATACCTTATATTTCTCATTATATGGGAATTAATGAAGATAATTTTATGAAAATTGGCAAGAGCCATAGGGCGCAGCCCCCTTCCTCTCTCCCTCTCCCCCTTACAGAGCTTGAAGGCTCCTTCTTCTGAGGTGTGAGGTCTCCCTTCCAACCCCCTTCCTGAGTGTGAAGCCCAGCGCCGCTGCCGCCGCCACCCGACGGAGTTCTGTCCAAATCAGGATAGAACCTCAAAGCCGTATTTTTATCTTTTTATCATGTTGTATGATAGAGCCCAAACTTTGAGGGTTTGTTTTCCCTGTCACCCCTAATCTCTAGTTCAAATTTCGTGTTAGTTGGCCTTCGTTTGGTATTTTTCCCATATTTTTGTTCTTCCCCCCAGTAATCTGCCAGTTTGCAGATCAGCGGGACAGTGTCATGTTATGCTATGTTTCACACCCCCTTAGCTATATCTATAAAATCCACAAAAATTACTAATTGTTCCTCACGTCCCCCCCTTCCACCAATAATTTTCCCAGCACCCATAACATTCTTTTACCCTTCGATCAAAATTTGTTTTTAGGCAGATCCCTTTCTATCTTGACAGTCAGTAACCAGATCCACATAAAAACATGTAGTTTGCAGAGATTCCCATTTCTAATCCCTTCTCTGGATCGACCTGAAAGCAATATATGTTGTAGATCTATGAGTCCTCTTTCCAACAGCACCAACCACGCCTCGATCCACCTCCGGATCTGAGCACAAATATTCTTATCGTGGAGACGCGCAAATCTATTCTGTGAACAGACCAGTAGGGGCAGTAGCAAAATAATTCCCAATTAATTATCTCTCTTTAGTTTCAGGGACCGCGACTTCAGGGAGTCGACCAGAGACGTCCCGCCGTCATCCTAGCCAAGCGTCGCCTTCAGAAGACTCAAGGAGGATGATGTCCCGTTTGGAGGCCATTACTTGTTGTCCTACAACTCAGAATCGAGTTGGTGTAGTACCGAGTCGGACCAGCAGCCCAGTTCCACCCCGAGAGCCCTTCCGACATGCTGCCCATCAACCTAGGATCGGTCCTCCAGGGCCCCACTTGTAGCCCTTTACCTCCCTGCGTGGAGTGAGCAATAATTTCACTGTTGTAATTATTGTAATATTTTTACCGAGAGTTACCGTACTTGGTCGGGGTCGTCTTCCCCACGCCCGGAGCTTGGAGGTACAATCACCACCCTCCTCATAAGCACTTTGCTTATCTCGTATATGTTTGTATGCCGCTGCTAGTGATAGGATATTAGCTCGCTTTACTTTCATCACCGCTACGAGAGAGAGCGAGACCCGTCCCGTGACCCGATCCGGGCACGAGAGAGAGCCGACCACCCTAGATCACTACCGGTTCCTTAACCGCGCACGTCCAATGCTTCCCTCGCTTAGGGACGATGGTGAGCTTGTTTAGAGTCCAAAGACTGCATATCAAATTGGAGTCGAGTCCGTGGTCTGTCCTGCATGAAATTGGTATCAGAGCGGAAGGTTGAGTCTAGGGTAGTCATTTAGTCATTGCTTAACAAGAACCAAAAAAAGAGAGTCATTTACGTCGGTCCAAGGTTGCATTGCATCCCAATACCTTGTATATCAAAAGGTGTTGCCCGAACGTTAGGTTACGCCTATCGAGAAGGTCGCACACTTGTATGAGAGGATCTTTAGATCCCGGAACTCCACCTAGTGCTGGATATGGGTTGAGTCTAGGTATGTAGTTGAGTCGGTACTCCAACCTAGCATTGTTGTATAAGGTCGTGTCTAGTCCGATAAGAGTCAGTCGGTCTTGTCACCGTGTGTTTGCATCTCCATTACCCGCCACCACCATGGCCGTCCCTCGAGACCATGCGTCGGATTGGTCATCCCTGGTGGGCGAATTCAATAGTTTCATGGCCCGACACCAAACCCCTAAGCCAACAACCGAGTCATTGCAGCGACCTATAGTGTCCACTGCCATCCTACCTAATGGGTTGCATACAGAAATTGACTTCATCAGTAGGGTGTCGTCTAACTGTGTCTCACAAGACATAGTTGAGTTTCTATCCAAGATCGGAGAGATTGTTCTCAATGGTGGCTTCGCAATCGTAGAGTTCCAATGGAGGTTCGGCCCCATTCTTTATGACGATAGAGCATGGTGCAAGGTCGACACACTTGCTGGCCCATGCATCATTTTAGGGCAAGAATGGTGGGAGGAAAGGAGAGCGACCTTTGACCGGGATAGGAGGACCTGCACCTTATACCCACCTCACCTACCCGGTGAGTTCGTCTTCCACGATGGCATTCAGATGACCACCCCGGTGTCACCAACCACCCAGCCCCAGCGGCCCGTTTCACCTCCGGACTCATGCCCACCACCTCTCCCGGAGCCCAACCATGTGGCCCCCTATAGTGGGATTAGCCATTTCTCCGACCCGTGTCCTTCACATTCCCCTACCTTAGAGGACAACCATTCGGAGGATGCCTCACCCGGGCCTATTCTAGTGAGTTATGAGACTGACCAAGAGTTGGCTGAGGAGTACCTCGCTAATGTTTTGGGATTAGAGAGTGATCAAATAGAGGGCCAGGGCCTTTTAGTCACCCCAATTCCATCGGTCATCCCGGACCTGTCTGTCCCACCCACTTTGTCCTTGGAGGACCCCACTATTCCACTCCTACCCATCTCTCGTACGGTAGCACAGCCGCTAGTGACTATCGTACCATTGTCGACACCTTTTGTTGATTCGGTATGGTTTGATTTCTGCCATGCATACGAGAGACAACATCCGGACTTCCTTCTTGTCATACTTCACATCAAACGTCTGGATTACATTCCCGTCACCCGCCTCCTCATCCTCCCGCACTTCCATACCCGCGGGCGAGTCTTCTCAAACCCACGACGGTTGATGAGGGATGAAACTCACGGCATCGAGTTGTGGGTTAGTCTATCTTTACACCGAGTGTATGCAGACGGTGCCCAACATTCCCACCGAGTATTCCTTAGTAAGTCCTTTCATGTATTGTCAGTCGTAGGAAGTTATTAGTTGGTTTCTCTCCGTCTGTCCGCATACCATAGTCTATGAGTCGCTTTTGTTTCCATGTCTGTCGAGTGCATAGTGAGTCTGCATGCATGGAGTTAAGTCGGTCTATGTACGCTCACGATGTCAGTCCCTTTTGTGTGTGAGGCAAGATTTGGGATCGGTTCTACCTCAACATATCGGATCTAGTCACATAAAGTGACCCAGCGGTGATTCCTACTGAGTCATTGAGCCGTCTCCCTCCTTTGAGAGTGACCCCTCCCCGGAGTGTCCACCTCTAGCCTCATCTCCACAGCAGCGTGAGTATATCAAATCTATAAGGGATGAGCATGTGACGATTACTTGGAGTGGAGCGTACTCCGCGCTTCCAGGTTCGGTGACGGATTCGTAGGAGTCACACGAGGAGTCGTACCCCTTACTCGACAGGGTCGAGTTCTTCCCACCCGGGGAGAATTGATGTGAATCAACACTGTGAACTAACCTTTTTAGTTTGCATTTGTGTCCATTTGTTTGCTTTTATATCCTTGGAAAAATGAGTTTGTAATTGTAAGGCTTTATAAGCCAATTTGTTATTCCTTAAGGATGTTTGGGTATATGTGCAAAAGTCCCGTAGGTCCAGCAGAGGCCCCTCATCCTCTCTCCCATTGATCCACCTAAGCTCTAGGGCCTATGTGGGGCTGGTCAAATGTCCAAGGTGGGCTTCTAGAAGGCTTGACAATTCAAGGGGACAAGGTGTTAAAAAAAGTCCAATTTGGAAGCCAAGAAGTCGAGGGGGCGCCCCCTTCCACTAGGTGTATTTTAATGTAGTTTTTTTTACAACATGAGAATTAATGTGTTATCCCTTGTATACCCCTCCCCTAACCTAGATCTGAGGCTAGTTTAGGTCATTTGCATTTTCATATAAATACCTTGTATTTCACATTTTATGGGAATTAATGAAGAGAATTCTGTGAAAATTGGCAGGAGCCATAGGGCGCAGCCCCCTTCCTCTCTCCCTCTCCCCCTTGCAGAGCTTGAAGGCTCCTTCTTATGAGGTGTGAGGCCTCCCTTCCAACACCCTTCCTGAGTGTGAAGCTCAGCACCGTCGCCGCCGCCACCATCGAGCCGCCATCGCGCCGCCACCGCCACCCGACGGAGTTCTGTCCAAATCAGGATCGAATCTCAATCCGTATTTTTATCTTTTTATACTGTTGTCTGATCAGGCCCAAACTTTAAGGGTTTTTTTCTCCCTGTCACCCCTAATCTCCAGTTCAAATTTCGTGCCAGTTGGCATTCGTTTGGTATTTTTCCTGTATTTTTGTTCTTCCCCCCAGTAATCTGCCAGTTTGCAGATCAACGGGATAGTGTCCTGTTATGCTATTTTTCTCACCCCCTTAGCTATCTCCAGAAAACCCACAAAAATTATCAAGTGTTCCTCACGTCCCCCCCTTCCACAATAATTTTTCCAGAACCCATAAAATTTTTTTACCCTCTGGTCAAAATTCAGTTTGAGGCAGATCCCTTTCTATCCTGACAGTTAGTAACCATATCCACAGAAAAACACGTAGTTTGCAGAGATTCTCATTTGTAATCCCTTCTCTGGATCGACGTGAAAAACTATATGTTGTAGATCTATGAGTCCTTTTTCCAACGGCACCAACCACGCCTCGATCCGCTTCCGGATCTTAGCACAAATATTCCTGTCGTGGAGGCGCGCAAATCTATTCCGTGAACAGACCAGCAGGGGCAGCAGCAAAATAATTCCCATATAATTATCTCTCCTCAATTTCAGGGACCGCCACTTCAGTGAGTCGACCACGGACGTCCCATCATCGTCCCAGCCAAGTGCCACCTTCAGAAGACTCAAGGAGGAGAACGTCCCTTTGGAGGCCATTACTTGCTATTCTGCAACTCAGAACCGAGTCGACGCAGCACCGAGTCGGCACAGTACCGAGTCAAACTCGCAGCCCGGTTCACCGAGAGCCCTTCTGGCTTGCTGCCCGTCAACCCAGGATCGGTCGTCCCGGGCCCCACTTGTATCCCTTTACCTCCCTGCATGGAGTGGGCAATAATTTCACTGCTGTAATTATTGTAATATTTTTACCGGGAGATACCGTACTTGGCCGGGGTCATCTTCCCCACGCCCAGAGCGTGGAGGTACACTTGCCACCCTCCTCGTAGGCACTTTGCTTATCTCGTATATGTTTGTATGCCACTGATGTGATAGGATATTAGCTCGCTTTACTTTCATCAACGCTACGAGAGAGAGCGAGACCCATCCCGTGACCCGATCCGGGCACAAGAGAGAGCCGACCACCCTAGCTCACTGCTGGTTCCTCAACCGCGCATGTCCAACACTTCCCTCGCTTAGGGACGATCGCGAACTTTTTTAGAGTCCAAGGATTGCATATCAAATTGGAGTCGAGTCCGTGGTCCATCCCGCTTATCTTTTCCAAGATCTCTTCCTTCAGGCTTTATTTGCATATTTGTATTGCATCTTCTAGATGCGGAGGGTGCCGACATCTCGTGCTGAGATCCCTCTATCTCTTGATATATTCTGCAGCAGCTTCATCATCTTTCTGCTTGATTGCCAATTGCTCAGCCACGATCACCTCTACCTCGGTGACATGGAATCTTTCAGTGAATTTATGTTGCATATCTGGCCAATCCTTAATAAATTCGGTCGACAGGCTAGAATACCATTCAAAGGCAGGTCCTATCAGAGAAGACCCAAAGAACTTCAGCAGGTACGACTCATCCACTGCCAAGTCATCCATGACTGCTATATAGTATGCAATGTGTTCTTTCGGGGAGCCCTACCCGTTGAATTTATCAAATTTTGGGGGTTTATTAACGCCAAGTGGCACTCTCTTAGCAACATGATAGGCCGGACATGTCACTTCATATATGTCAAAGGGGGCATAATCATCACCACCCCTCTTTGCTAGCCTTGCTTCGATGAATTGCTCCACCATCAACTCATTCACCATGACTGGCTCTGCTGGTTGAGGGTTGAGGTGGGCGGGCTGCATCAATTGTGTGGCTGAAACTACCACATGAGGTGGCAGAGGCTCTGACAGTGGATCATGTTGCTGCATTTGAAGAGGTGTTGGCTGTGCTGGCTAGAACCACTGGGAATAATGGTGGGGAGTAGCCCAACTCTGATCTACAGCTTGAAGAAAGGCTGGTGAAGGAGCACCCGTGGGTTTGGAACCCCCCCGTGACTGCTCATCTCGTGCCCCCGGTTGCTCGAGTGCCATAACATGCTCAGTCTTTTCATTTAATTATTTCTTCAGCAATTCTATCTCCTGCTGGTACTTTTGCATCGTCATCAAGACGGCGGGTTCCATAGCTATTTTGTTAATGGTGCCTTCGAGTGTGCTACTGGAGGCACACTTAAATGGAGGAGATGGGAGTACTCCTTCTTGTTTAGATGCCACTGTTCTGGCAGTAAAAGTAGCGATGTCTTCATTAGCAACCTGTTTGCCCTCAGCGGCTTGCAGTAGCTCGGTGGTAATTTTGCTATGTCTTATCATCGAGCCTTTTCTTCTAGCGATCTCAGCTGGCTCTTCTTGTTCATTTGGTAGGGCGCCAGGCATAGTCATCACCCCCGTCATAGTGCAAGTGAGGATTTGCCTTCCACTTTTATGCTTTTTGACTTCTCTTTGAGCTTGACGGGAGAAATTCGGCTCTTCATATATAGAAATCCTTTTCATCTTTTCATTATGTGGAGGCTTTTCAAGGCTTCTAGCTCCAGCTCGCCTCCCTTCTTCATTCACCTCCACCGGAGACATCTTGTTTTTTTCATCCGCTTCGGCCTTGTCGGCATGAAGCGACCTTTGCCACTCCACGACGGGACTTCCAAAGCTATGGAAATATTCTCGGACCTTCCTTATTGTGTTTCTCGGCTGCACTCTATAGAGATGGTAGAAGGCAGCGCTTGGATTCGGGCCGACGACATGTATGAAAGCCGTGTTAGTTTGGCCACTTGATTGCAACCCCTTAAATATTTGAAAATGTCGGCCTGCCTTGCACAGGCCCTGACAGTGGATGGAGGAGTTGTAGCTGCAGCTTCCTCCGCATGCATTACTTTGTTTCCCTCTCTCCTAGGGACATCAGTGGAATTTTTGAAGTTCTGCAGGGCTGGTGCAGTGTTTCGGGTCTTCTTGGAAACCCACATTTACTTGAATTTTGGCAAGTTCGGGGTTGGCTTTCCTTGCTTGTTGTCATCAAAATTCACCCTTTGGCTAGCCAGCACTTGGAAGGTGTTGTGGGTGAGGACGGTTGGGATGACCCGATCCGACAGAACTTCGGCATTGCGGCCATTGAAATAGATCCGAATGCCCCCGATCAAGGTGGACTTCACAGATGCCGAGAATTGGTCCCGGGGAGCAGCAGTAATTCTTACTCTGGAGGTCTTCTTGTTGCCCCCAGTGGCCTTCTTCTTATGCACCCCAGCTGGGCGGGTAGTATGGTGCACATGGCAGCTTATGATCACTGGACTCTTTAGTAGAATTTTGTTAATCCGACCCTCACTTTGGTGGGCCGTAGCTTCATCGTTCTTCAGCGTCGCAAGTTCCGAGCTCTTCACGTGCAGAAGATCCACGAATGCAACTCCCAAGAAGTTGGGGAAACCAACAGCTGGGAGAAAAGTGCCGAAGGTAGCTGGTACAGCAAGGTAGCCGTACGCGGCCTGGTCGGCCACAATTGCGGGGTCGAAAGTAAAGGCAGCAAGTCCGGCAGCCATTAATGTCTCCTGCAATTACACAAACATGCAAATGATCATTATTCTTGGGGAGGGCCCCGGGGGTCCTCTTATCTTGGCAAAAAGATGAAGGGAGACTCGGTCCCACCGGGGGTGCCAACTTGGTGGAATGATTTTATTTATTTATTTATTAAAAAAGGCATGCCAGTCACATGAGTGACAATTTATTGTGCGCTAGATCTGACTTGGTCAGTCGATTGAGAAGTTTGGGTCAAGACCGGAAGTCCGCCCTACCATAAAGGCTTTGGCGTTAATTACATCCTCCGATAAGAAGGAAAACCCTTGATTAATTGCTAAGATAAGATGCCACCAAGGCTGAACAAATAAGAATGCATACAAAGCAAGGTTAACATGATAATGTGCATGATTTGTTTATTATTTATTCATGCAAGGCAAGCAACATTTATTACACCCGAACCTCGGTACAAGGCGGGGAACTTAGGTCCGAAGACCGCCATCATGCATAGTGAAAGCTTTAAGTCCATGACTCGGCATTCCGCTAAACACCATTTGATATACTGAGAATTTGGTCAAGCAAGCATTCATCAAAGCAATGATATATGTGTCTATACACGATAGCATATTCTAATAGAAAATATGATCGAAGATAGGTTTGATTATCAATCTTCTTTTTATTAGGCTCATGATTTATTAAGGTTTAATTATTAATTATTTGTTTAAGGGGTTACTAGGCCCTTGACGAAGGGCAAGAGTCTTGGGGGTCAAACAAGGTCGACCTGCGGGCTAAGTGAGGTAGACCTGGGGGGAATGAGGTGAACCTGGGGGGGGGGGCAAATGAGGTCGACCTGGGGGCAAAAGAGGTGGTCCTGAAGGGCAAATGAGGTCGACCTGGAGGCAAATGAGATGGACCTGAGAGGCAAATGAGGTCGACCTAGGGGTTTCGGGTGGTTAACATAGCAATGCATATGGTGAGTCGGTGCGATGGCGATGGGGAGCAGGGTGCGTCAGTGCGATGGCGACGGAGAAATAGGTGAGTCGGTGCGATGGAGATGGGGAGCAAGGTGCATCAGTGTGATGGTAATGGAGAGATAGGTGAGTCGGTGATGCGGGCCATAAAAGAAGATGAGTTGGTGGTGTTGTCACTGAATCGCAGAGCCTCTCACCGACTCAACTTCACAGGGGTTTATGAAGGCGCTAGCTCAGGACTTCTCAGGGGGGATTTTCATACGTTTCCATCCTGGGAGTAATTGCAGGAGTGTTTATGTAGATTAAGAAGTTTAAGGGTTTGAATGTTCATATGGTGAGTGAAATTAGATTGCATTAGGACCTCTTTTATTCATTCATCATATCTTCTTATTCTTTTATTTTGTTAACTGTGTGAGGTTACTACTCGAGCACAGATAGGTGGATCACTAGTTCATAATTTAATAGTGAGGCCTTCTGGGCCAGATACATGAGATGCGGCATCACAAACGAGTAAATCTCAATGTTCACTAGAATGAACCAAAAATAATGAAAATGTCTGGAGAAAATTGGGCAGCATCTCCTCATGATAGGGGAATGCTCAACCCAACAGATGGGCTCACACACGGGGAGACCGGTGTAGAGCCATGAAAAACTGAGAAGCCCAGTGAGGGCTATCTTAGACCCTAGGATCACCACATGAGGAACCCTCAGGGCTAGCCTACAAAGGGTTCATGGTGTTCCAAGAGGGGTAATTCAAGAGCTGACTGGATTAATGTGGCCACCTGGGTGGCGTTTATTATTTTTCACTTTGTGCAATGGGCATCCAGGGGAACATATCATGATACGATAGACCCCCTGGAACCCGTAGTGAATACAGGGTGATAGAACAAGAATCAACAAACGGAGCTGTTCCCCTCCCCGGTAGATAATTCACAAGCCCAATCAAAGAAAGCATGAATGAGGGTGAGAAGTCCTTCTTCTATCCTGCGCCAACGCACGACGATCGAAAACATCGAGGCAGATAGACCCTCACACTCCTTTTTGAATCAGAATGGCAAGTCCCAGCGTATGGAAGTGAACTCGTGCCCAGTTAGAAGGTGACTGGGGGAGGTTCAATAAATGAGGAAGGCCCTCGAAGGCACTGTATCGAATACCTAAAGGGAGGTATATTATCGTCATTTTAATCAAGCAACGCCGTGACTAGAACACATGTGGGAGTCGACCGATGCCCGTACAACTCATTAAAAGGGGAATGAAAGGGCATCAGGCATTTCCCATTATCAAACCATTCATCGACTTTTAATTCACCACAATAGACGTGTGCACCCTGTTCGATCAAACACGTGGACACATAGATTGACGAGTAACAAGGGAACCCCGGGGAGGAGGGTTTGATATCACCCTCATTGGGTGTGGCCGTAGGCCATTGCCGTAAGAATCATCGCCTTCTCCCTCCTCGAGCGATCCTAGGATCTGGAGTGATTGTAGCCCTCGAGGGCCGCCACACGCTAGGGGAGTGACAAAAGACAGATACGAAATCAAAAGAGTGCCATGAATGAGGTAAGCGATACACACATAAAAAGAAAACGAGGGGCCAGAGACGGGGGAATGATGAATTCTTTCTATTGCAGTAGAATAGGAATTAAAAGATACAATGAGTAATTCTTATTACAATGAAACAAAAACCGAGAGATACAATGAGCAAAAGGGGAAGGGGGTGATACAGGAGACTCGAGCCTTCTTCCCACCTTCCGCTTCTGCTCTGCTTTGCTCTCCCTTCCTCTCTTTCTCTTCTCTCTGAGCGCTCTGGGTGTGTGTGTTATTTTCTCTCTGATCTCTCTGTGTCTCTATGTCTTCTTCGTTGAGGGTCAAGCGCCCTATTTATAGGAGAAGCGGTGAACAGGGCATCGGCGCAATGATGGGATGGCCCCGCCACCGAATCACCGAGGAGCGCCCCGCCGAATCAGCGCGCTAAGCGCTACTACCGAATGAAGAATGAAGGGAGATGGCGCCACCGACTCACTGCACAAGGAGGGTGGCCACCGAATCAGCACGCCAACGCCACCGATTCATCATGCCTGGTGCCACCAAGTCGCCGGAGGGCATATTCTATAATTTTGACATTTTTTTCTCGAAACTGACCCTGGCGAGAGCCTGTCGCCCGAAGTAGTCCTGGAGTTGATGTAGTGACCCTAGAGTAAGCTTCAAATCCTCGATTTGTGATTTCTGGTGATTTCTGGCACGTGCTGAACCCATACCAGTTTTCCCCAGGTTCTGTCCTGATTCGGCCTTCGGCACTGTGATTTGTGCTGTCAGGCCTATTTTGAAGTCGTGTGACGCTTCTTCATCGAGTGAGCCACCACTTGAGGCATTTTTGTCTTTGTTGGGGATCTTTTAGGTCATCTACGGACCCCTTCCAGTGCCGTGTGTACCCGAATCGGGTAACTCAAGTTTTCCCCTGATTTAGCATTCGGCACATTGATTCGTACCGCCAACTCCATTTTGTGGACACGTGGAGCGTCTTCATTAGGAGGGCCATCCCTCAAAGCATTTCTACCAGGACCGGACGTCTTTATGGTTGCTTACGGATCATTTTGGGATTCCGCGTGTGTCAAGCGGACTTCCTAGGTTTTTCACTGATATCACCTTCGGCACTACATATCATGCCTTCGAGCTTGCCTTACGCATGTAGGAAGTGTCTTCATTGAATGGGAAACCACTTTGGAGACTATCACGCCTGCGGGACAACTCCTTGGTCATTTACGGACCACTTCGTCACTCCGGGCATCCTGATCGGATCACGCGGGGTTTCCGCTGATTTGGCCTTCAGCTCCCTATTTTGAGGAACCAGGCGCATTCGACCAAAGTTTATGACATGCAAAAGCAAAGGTAAAGAAAAATTAGAAATATTTTCAGTGTCAACAAGCCCCAGTCGAGCCTGCACCTGACATGGGCCTCTTGCCCCGGGTCCACTGCTCCTTAGTAGTTCACTCGTGCTTCCAACCCCGAGCCCCAACCGAGCCTGCACCCGACATGGGCCTCCTACCCCGGGTCAACGGCTCCTCAGCAGTTCACTCGAGTTTCCAACCTCGAGCTCTAGCCGAGCCTGCACCTAATATGGGCTCCTTGCCCAGGGTCCAAGGCTCCCCTACGCTTTGCTCAGGTTTCCCACCCTAAGTCCTAGTCAAGCCAATACCCAACACGGGAAACCAACCCAGATTGCGGGGCTCCCTAGCATTCAGTCAAGGCTCACAACCTTGGATCCCAGTAAGGTCGGTCCCCCTTGCGAGCTTTCTACCTTGGGCGTCCGACTTCCCAGCTTCACAACAGGGTTTACACCCACATGACCCAGTAGTGCTGACTCCCAGTATAGGTCTTCCGCCTCGAGATATGGCAACCTTAGCACCCAGCATGGACCTTCGGCCCCAAATTCCAGCGACGCCGATACTCAACATAGGTTCACAACTTCGAGTCTTCGGCACCCTAGCATTTCCCACAACATCAGGTTCTCGGTGCCAGAGCATCATCTCGGGCACCGGCAACATTTCTATCAGCCCGGGCAGAAGCCTACACTCGGGTCACTCAAATGTCGGCTCTCGGCATGGGCCTCATGCCCCAAAGGTTGATCCCAGCATCTCTGGCTGACGGCTTTAAGCTACCAGCAACGGTAGATCAAGTCTTCTCTATCTACCACCTTGGAGCAGGGTCCTCTTCAGCTCCCCAGAAAAATCATCGTAATTGCCGCAGAGGCAGGCGACCTACTGCTATAACTAGTAATTTCGACAAGACCATTCTTGTCGGTGACTTGAGGGTTCGTCTCAATGGAGGCCCACCGATTATACCCCAGGATCGGACCGTGCCTACGATCCCCACTACGAACTGCTTTAGCCTCCTGCAACGAACGCGAGAAGACAAAGCAGAATTAAGAGAAGGTGGTCCCTCAGCAACTAACCGGGGGCATCTACACCAGTCTGGCACCCGGACTCCCAAGTCCAGTCGAAAGAATAGTGACAAGGGAGGATAACAACATAGCTTGAGAAGAATCTGGGTTACCCCGGAGGAGGCTCAAGTTGTTCGAAGGGCACGTACCAGGAACTTCATTTGAACGTCCGAGCGTCACATCGCTTGGGGCATCGTCAAATCCTCATCGGCACAGTCCGACGGCACCCAGCCATCCAGTCTCTCGAGCCTAAATAGGCCAAAGCAAAGAAGGGATCATGTCGGGCCCCGCCAACACCCAGCCTCAAGCTCTAATTGGGTTAACTCGGGTCTCACAACGAAGGATCCACCTCGAAGCACCTCAGTCTTTGATAGACTGGGCGCACCAACCTACTCCGATAAGCATTCCCAGAAGAAGTAGACGGTTTGGCTCATCAATGATGCGGTTCAGGTGTTCGCATGTTACGCCACCGGCCACCAACCTAAGACTCGATCTGATGACCTGAACCAGCCTCTGGCCCAGCTTAGGAGGCCTCACCCTCAAACCCATCCCCCAGTGCCGCCAGGTCACATCGACACTTTTATCAGACCATAGGCGTCAGAACATGCTGAAGAGGTTCAAGTCGAGGACCGTGGTGTTCCTGCTAATGCAGATCTAGTCAACAATGATCCGCCAGTGAATGAGAGTGAAGAGGTGACTCTCGAGACTCTCATGAGAGAGAACCAACACTTGAAGTCCCTCCTACAAGACCTTCTTCAGGAGCGGGACCTTCACCCTTAATAACATGCTAGGGCTCCGGCCGAAGCACCGGCACTACCAGTTGGGCACAATGGCACCAACGGCTCAGCAACAGCTGCAGGGTCCAGTACACCCCCAGTGGAAGCTCATCCACGAGCATCCAATACGCCAGTGCCGAAAAACCTCATGGCACAATGGCAAATGATCGAGCGGATTATCGAGACAAAGCTCACCCAGTATGAGGAAGGGGTTGCCACTGTAGACCTCTACAGTGTACCATACCCACTACACCACCAGCTGAAAAAGCTTCCCCCAGAGTACGCCAAGCCCCCGAAGCTGTAGAAGTTTGACGGGCAAGGGTCTCCACATGAACACTTGGCCTACTACATCATGGCCATAGGCGAGCTAGCATTGTCTAAGTCATACCTTCTCTGCTACTTCACCACCTCACTCACGGGAACCACCTTCCAATGGCATTCCCGCCTAAAGCCTAACTCTATGGTCGACTGGGCAGATCTCCAGAAGGAATTCCTTGACCGTTTCTAGATGGCTGAGCGCAAGATCTCTCTGGCAGAGCTTTGCTCCCTCCGATAGAAGAAAGGTGAGAGTGCCCTCGACTTCATCAAGAGATGGAGAGACCTCAGCATGAGGTGCATCAACCCACCAGTCTAGTAGGATGCCATTACTATATGCCACAAAGGCTTGGCAGCCGAGGTTAGCGGAAAGCTTCTTGGCACATTAGAGGCTTCGACTAGCTCAATTCGGTGGTCACCGAAATAGAAATGTTCTTCATCGATAACCCGAGCTATACTTCAGCCAAGGGGAAACTGACGTGAGAACGCCAACCCAGTAAGGAGGTGAACACCATTGAGTTCACCCCCACTGCCAAAGCCAGCAAGGAAGATGAGTCAAGTGGCTCCGACAAAAGCCGGCAGACAAGCCAACCACCCTTTCCTTTTCAGAGTATATGAAGATGCCATTCTCCTTCAAGAAGGAACATACGTACGAAGATGCTCTTCGACCTCTGCATGGCCCAAAAGATTATCGAGCTGCCAGAAGCTCGTAAGCCAGATGATGCCTAGAAAGCTGATGACCTTAACTATTGCCCGTATCATCGCATGTAAGGGCATCCACTTGAAGTGATGGGGACATCACCTCCCATGCCCACGTTCACAGCTCGTCTCCTCGCCCCGGTTGCATCCGGCATGGTCTAGTTATCTAATTTTGAGTCCTATGTAATTTTTATTTGAGTCATTTGATGTAATTTTCATTTTACTTGAGTCATGTCCCTAGGTCTTGTGCTTATTTCCCTAAGTTTGAGAGTCATTATGCTGTTTAGTTAGTTATTGGGCCCAATTCATTGGGTTTGGCCCAAGTGCACCCCCCTACCCCCTCGGTTATTTGTCATTGAGTCTTTTGTCAGGGAGTTATTGTAAAATGTGGGTTTCCTATATATAGGACCTCATTCTCCCCCATTTCAACTTAATGAATCATTGAATGAAAAACTTGCCATTTTGAGAGTTTACACTTCTTATCTAGTGGAGAGATTCCATTTTTGGGGTGAGAAGCCCTAGGGGAGAGATTCCCCACCCTTCCCTCTCTTAATCTCTCTTTTTCACTCCACTTTCTCTCTCCTCAACACCCAAATTTGAATTTTCTTCTCTCTCCTCCCTTCCCAACCACCTCCACTCCCCACCTACCCCATTTAAGCCACTTCCCATTCCCCACAACCCTCATCAATACTCCACCCCTTCCCAAGACCCCCTCCACCAATCCTCTCCTCACCATCCAACCCCCAACTACCCCTCCCACTTTCCCAAGCACCCTTCCCACTACCCCAAGCACCCCTTCCCTTCCCCAACACAACCCCCCCATTCCCAAGACAAAAAAATTAACCCCACCCTTAAACCTATTTTCGAATATCCTTTCCCTCTCTCCATTCCAACCAAATTTGCAGCCCCCACTACCACCATCTATTGGACCCTCTTCCAGACCTTATTCTCCACCTCCCACACCTTAGAACACCCCCTCCAAGACTCCCATACAACCAGGGGTCACTCCCACACTCATCTACCCCCTTCCCCTTCTTCTTTCTTGGTCATTGGAAGCTACTTCGAAGTTGCAGTTTGCTGTCTAGAGGTTGCAGATGAATCAGCAACTTGCGGTGGCCACCACGACTTCCTCCGGACGAGTTTGAAAACCCAAGAGCCATCGTCGGAAGTGTCTACTAGTCTCCTTCGCAACAGAGGTGGTTTCATCTTCTTCCGATCTCCGAGCCGTCAAGGAGGTCCATTCTCCCACAACTGCGTAGTTCTGCCTCGGCTGAGGACCTGAGCCCGATTAGAAGCTCTGCCACGATGAACCCCGATGGAATCAGTCCACGAGTTCTTCTTCAAAGTTCTTCATCGCCCAGTCTACTTCCAGAATCAAGAAATAGAACTTCATTCGGCATTCGTGATCCAGAGTTCTCATTTTTCTCCCTCAGCTACCGACCAGTCACCATTGTTCTGCATCCCCTAGTCTTCTCCAACATAGGTTGGCTTCCCCGTCAGTTTTGCTGCGAAGAGGACTCATCCTCGATTCCAACGACTCTGACGGCGCTTGATTCCGAGGTCGGGAGCTGTCGGGGCATCCTCTGCAACCTGCTGTTGGAAACCAGGAGCTAGCTCTGCAGAGATCCTGATCCGGAGAGAAAGCTTCTCCAGGACAATCCCCGGAGGAATCAGGCCATGAGCTCTTATGCAAAGTTCTTCCTCTCTCTGTCTACTTTCAGAACCAAGAAGTGGAACTCCGTTCGGCATCTTGCAGCAGAAGTTACCAATTTTCTTCCTCAGAGGACTCACCCACGGTTCCAACGGTTCCAACGGCGACTGATTCGGGGTTTGGTAACAGTCGGGGCAGCCGCGTCTTCCTGCTGTTGATAGTCTGTTGCAGACAGTCTGAGATTCAGCAACCCTGTTCGTACTCCCGCCCAGGCCGCCAGTGACCCCTGAAGAAATTGGCAAAATTCAGAGGCACTCCTGTTCCAGAGACGAAGAGATCCCCACTGGTCTCACCCTCAGCGAAATTCCAGAGAGAGTTCTGCGGCCTCCACACCCTCTGTCTATCAGCTATTACAGAGGGAAGACTGATTCGGTGTCATCACTTCTTCATCACTCTTAGCACTAGTTTCCCCTCCCCGCTTGGCCGGCTGAAGGCCCCTCCCTGTGTGGAGGTAGTGTTTGGATGTAACTATCATCTTCCCTTCCCCACGATCCCCCCCTTGCATGGGGTGTAGTGTTGTAATAGCTTAAACAGGTCAAGCTACCCCGGCGCGGCGTGTGGGGAACCCACGCTTCCCCGCTCGCCCTCGTCTCCGAGTGGGACCGGTTTCTTCAAACCGGTCGAGTGAGTGCTCCAAAACTTTGCTCTAATTCATGCATGTTCTTTCAATATTAGTTCATAAACTCCGCTGGCCGTGACGAGAGCCCGATCCTGAAGCTCATTTGCTATAAGTGATCATCGTGGGAAGAGAGTGGAACCCGTGCCCTTTGGCACTTCGTTGGACCCTTGATTTGGGCAGCTGTACCCTTGGGGAATCAAACGTTGGCCTTGCTGGCCCTCTACCAGCAAGGGCCTAGCCCACACAATCTCCCCTTGGCATTGCCAAGTTACCCCGGGTCTTAGTGAGCATCGGGTGAGCGGTTGCTATTATCGGGCCGTTTTTGAATGCTTAATTGTGCTTGCTTGTTGAGTCCTAGGTTGTGTCACATCAATTGGTATCAGAGCAAGTCATTGACTTGTCTCTACAAGTCAAGTCCTAGGGCATGCTTGCATTCTTGTCCGAACCGTGCATTCTCAACCCATCATTGTTAACATTGAGTCTTGGGTCACATGGCCCCTCTCCCAATCACATCCCATGCATGCTTACCTAATGTAGAGCCCGTAGAAATTGATTTCATTGACCTAGAATCTGAAAATTGGGTGTCCCCCGATATCATTACCTCTCTTTGTAGGACCGGACAAATTGTGCACAATGGAGACCAAGTCTTTATTGAATTCCATAAATGGTTCGGGAAGACTAAGTATTTGGATGGGGCTTGGTGTCTAAAGGGAACATTGGCGGGTCCATGTATAATCCTAGGTAAGAAATGGTTAGATGAAAGGAATGCCGACATCGACCCAACACGTCGGACTTGCCTAGTGCATCCGCCACACCTTTCGGGAACCTTTAAATTCAACAACCTTTTATTCTCCCACCCGCGGGAATCCCACCCTTGTTCACCACCCCGGGTGCACCATACTCCGGCCATCATCACCCCACCATCAAAGAACCTTCCCACTCCATTAGTTTTGGAAGAAGTAGTCCACCCTCTTTGCCACATGAAGACAAATATCCCTCGAAACCTATCCCCTCCATAGAGAGCACCCATGTCCCAATTGAAGAGGAAGCCTCGCACAAGGATCTTCACCCTACACCACCCCCTCTAGATAAGGCCGAATTCATCTTAGAAGAGTCCCTTGTTACGTGGCTAAGGGAGAGCCTAATTCGAGAGACCCCGGCCCATGTTTTCCCTCCCATAGAACGAGACCTTCCCATAGTGCCCTTCTTCTCCTATCACACCACAATCCAAGCATCCTATCAAGTGGAGACCTTAGAGGACCTTCTCAAGGGCATAGCATGGCAATTAGAGATGACTAGCATGATGACCCCTATGGTCGAACAACCTAAGAGCCTTAGCCTCCCACACCTATGCATAGGGTCTATCACCTCGGTTTGCAACATTGGTTGCTACACTAGCGACCTCCTTCTATTCCTCCCTACACCCGATGAGCCCAACCTTCTCCTCGATTTAGAGCTTCTTATCTCGGGTAGAAAGCCAAGCCCTCCACTCATGGCCGACCCACTTGTCAAGAACATTGGCCCAACTATCATGGAGAAGGATGACTTAGCACCTTTTAAGGATCTTGAGGACATGGAGTTCCTCCCCCTAGGTGACCCATTTTATGATCCATATGATCCATTCCAATGGGAGTCAAGGGAGTCATATGACCCAACCATCTTACCAACCATCCACCCTTTCCTACCCTCACCCACCATATTGGGCCAAACCCACCTCATCCATGACTCGGGTTACACCTTGGGAGCCATGACCTTGAGCCACATATCCCTAGATAATAAGGTTGTGCCTCACCCCATGATGACCACCTTCTTAGATCCATTCAATCATTTCCAATGGGAGTTCAAAGGTTGTCCCACACCTATACACATGGAAGTCACCTTTGGGAAAAGCATGCATGTGTCTAGGCATACCACACCACTTGGCATGAACACTATGTTGGGTCCATTAATTCATATCACCCACATGTCAAGTTGAAAGCATGAGTGGTCCATATTCGGATGTAATGGGCCACCGTCATTCATCATAAGTCTTAAACATGTTAGGAGCATTCACGGATGTCCAGGTCCCCCGGCACTCATCACACCCACACATGAAAGGGACACCTATGGATGCCCCGACGCTCTCTCACTTCACATGGGTCTTAAGTATGTCAAAGGCATCTACGGATGTCCGGATCCCCCAATATTTATCACCAATTTGCATGAGAGGGCCACCTACGGGTGCCCCGGCCCACCTAGGCTGACCAAAGACAACACTGCATCGTTACATGATAGGTCTACTTTTGGTTGCCCAGGTCCACCCATCACTCCTAGAATGTCTGCATTCACAATATTGCATGAAGAGATCCGCAAGCACATTAGCAAGAAGAATGTGACTGATAAAAGGGTGGTCGACTCTCATCGGCGTCACCAAGAATTCCACATGGGTGACTTTGTGATGGTGAGGAAGGAGAGGCTCTCCCCGGGAGTCATCTCCAAATTGAGGCTATGTAGGGCTGGTCCCTTCCAGGTCCTGAGGCGCATTGGCGCTAATGCCTATGAGTTAGATCTCCCCGAGGAGTATGGAGTGAGTCCCACATTCAATGTAGCCGACCTAGTGCCTTATAAGGGACCCACGGTGGTACCTAGTGAGGATATTGAGCCTATTCCCTCCGTTGAGAGAGCACCCACCCGTGAGGAGAGACCACCAGCCAAGAGAGCCCAGCGTGAGCGCATTGAACGAATATTGGATGAACAAGTCACTACCACCCGGAGCAAGGTATACGAGCGCTATCTCGGCTGGTGGATGGATCGGTCTCATTCGGAAGACCTAAGGGATGTACCACTTCTACACCCTCCGAGGAGGGAAGGACACTTACTCGACGGAGTCGAGTTCTTCGCACCCCAGGAGTATGATGGGGACATCACCTCCCATGCCCACGTTCACAGCTCGTCTCCTCGCCCCGGTTGCATCCGGCATGGTCTAGTTATCTAATTTTGAGTCCTATGTAATTTTTATTTGAGTCATTTGATGTAATTTTCATTTTACTTGAGTCATGTCCCTAGGTCTTGTGCTTATTTCCCTAAGTTTGAGAGTCATTATGTTGTTTAGTTAGTTATTGGGCCCAATTCATTGGGTTTGGCCCAAGTGCACCCCCCTACCCCCTCGGTTATTTGTCATTGAGTCTTTTGTCAGGGAGTTATTGTAAAATGTGGGTTTTCTATATATAGGACCTCATTCCCCCCCATTTCAACTTAATGAATCATTGAATGAAAAACTTGCCATTTTGAGAGTTTACACTTCTTATCTAGTGGAGAGATTCCATTTTTGGGGTGAGAAGCCCTAGGGGAGAGATTCCCCACTCTTCCCTCTCTTAATCTCTCTTTTTCACTCCACTTTCTCTCTCCTCAACACCCAAATTCGAATTTTCTTCTCTCTCCTTCCTTCCCAACCACCTCCACTCCCCACCTACCCCATTTAAGCCACTTCCCATTCCCCACAACCCTCATCAATACTCCACCCCTTCCCAAGACCCCCTCCACCAATCCTCTCCTCACCATCCAACCCCCAACTACCCCTCCCACTTTCCCAAGCACCCTTCCCACTACCCCAAGCACCCCTTCCCTTCCCCAACACAACCCCCCCATTCCCAAGACAAAAAAATTAACCCCACCCTTAAACCTATTTTCGAATATCCTTTCCCTCTCTCCATTCCAACCAAATTCGCAGCCCCCACTACCACCATCTATTGGACCCTCTTCCAGACCTTATTCTCCACCTCCCACACCTTAGAACATCCCCTCCAAGACCCCCTTACAACCAGGGGTCACTCCCACACTCATCTACCCCCTTCCCCTTCTTCTTTCTTGGTCATTGGAAGCTACTTCGAAGTTGCAGTTTGCTGTCCAGAGGTTACAGATGAATTAGCAACTTGCAGCGGCCACCACGACTTCCTCCGGATGAGTTTGAAGACCCAAGAGCCATCGTCGGAAGCGTCCACCAGTCTCCTTCGCAACAGAGGTGGTTTCATCTTCTTCCAATCTCCGAGCCGTCCAGGAGGTCCATTCTCCCACAACTGCGCAGTTCTGCCTCAGCTGAGGACCTGAGCCCGATTAGAAGCTCTGCCATGACGAACCCCGATGGAATCAGTCCACGAGTTCTTTTTCAAAGTTCTTCATCGCCCAGTCTACTTCCAGAATCAAGAAACAGAACTTCATTCGGCATTCGTGATCCAGAGTTCTCATTTTTCTCCCTCAGCTATGCAGATCTGCTACTCATAGTCTGCACTGACCAGTCACCATTGTTATGCATCCCCTAGTCTTCTCCGACATAGGTTGGCTTCCCCGTCAGTTTTGCTGCGAAGAGGACTCGTCCTCGATTCCAACGACTCTGACGGCGCTTGATTCCGAGGTCGGGAGCTATCGAGGCATCCTCTGCAACCTGCTGTTGGAAACCAGGAGCTAGCTCTGCAGAGATCCTGATCCGGAGAGAAAGCTTCACCACGATAATCCCCGGAGGAATCATGCCACGAGCTCTTCTGCAAAGTTCTTCCTCTCTCTGTCTACTTTCAGAACTAAGAAGTGGAACTCCGTTCGACATCTTGCAGTAGAAGTTACCAATTTTCTTCCTCAGAGGACTCACCCACGGTTCCAACGGTTCCAACGGTGACTGATTCGGGGTTTGGTAACAGTCGGGGCAGCCGCGTCTTCCTGCTGTTGATAGTCTGTTGCATACAGTCTGAGATTCAGCAACCCTATTCGTACTCCCGCCCAGGCCGCCAGCGACCCCTGAAGAAATTGGCAAAATTCAGAGGCACTCCTGTTCCAGAGACGAAGAGATCCCCACTGGTCTCACCCTCAGCAAAATTCCAGAGAGAGTTCTGCGGCCTCCACACCCTCTGTCTGTCAGCTATTACAGAGGGAAGACTGATTCGGTGTCATCACTTCTTCATCACTCTTAGCACTAGTTTCCCCTCCCCGCTTGGCCGGCTGAAGGCCCCTCCCTGTGTGGAGGTAGTGTTTGGATGTAACTATCATCTTCCCTTCCCCACGATCCCCCCCTTGCATGGGGTGTAGTGTTGTAATAGCTTAAACAGGTCAAGCTACCCCGACGCGGCGTGTGGGGAACCCACGCTTCCCCGCTCGCCCTCGTCTCCGAGCGGGACCGGTTTCTTCAAACCGGTCGAGTGAGTGCTCCAAAACTTTGCTCTAATTCATGCATGTTCTTTCAATATTAGTTCATAAACTCCGCTGGCCGTGACGAGAGCCCGATCCTGAAGCTCATTTGCTATAAGTGATCATCGTGGGAAGAGAGTGGAACCCGTGCCCTTTGGCACTTCGTTGGACCCTTGATTTGGGCAGCCATATCCTTGGGGAATCAAACGTTGGCCTTGCTGGCCCTCTACCAGCAAGGGCCTAGCCCACACAACCTCCCCTTGGCATTTCCAAGTTACCCCGGGTCTTAGTGAGCATCGGGTGAGCGGTTGCTATTATCGGGCCATTTTTGAATGCTTAATTGTGCTTGCTTGTTGAGTCCTAGGTTGTGTCACATCATGAAGATTGATACGTCTTCAAAACTTAAGCACAAAAGTTGATTAGAGACGGCCTCATCAAAATGAAGAGCAGACTCGTCGATCCACCGCAGCCACATGCGTGGTCCAGACCCGCTAAGATATCATGTGTGATTTACTATTCAACTAATGTGATTCACATGATGGCCGCATTCTCTCTCTCTGATACTGAAGCAAAGGAGCCTGACACCAGCCAAGGTGAGCAATCACTGTGGTACCCAGGGTGGAGACCCTGGCATGACTGCACACCTCTCTCCTTTCCAAGAGAAAGGAGCAGGCGACTCTTTCACGTCCTCGTTCATAGAGGGCAAATCATGGCACATGAGCCACCGGTAGACTACACTCAATGGCACTTCAGTCACCCCCAGTATTGCTCTTTCCATGCCAGAATCTGCCATGCGATCGAATCCTATGAGTAAGTTCAGCACTTAATCCAGGAGCAGATCTAGTGGGAGTAGATTGATGCTGAGGGGAACTCTATGGTGACTCTAAGGCTTCGAGAAGCCACCGTAGAAACTCTAAGCATTGCTAGAAATACACCAAACCAGCCATATCCTCCTCGAGCAAATGTGCAAAGGTTGCCCTATCGACATGTCCCAGAGTGGCTCGAGTTTTGAGCTGACAACCGAGAAGCTCTCGAGTAACTGCAAAGCCGTAAGAGGCAGGAAAACAACCAGGGGACTAACCCAAGTAATTTCTCGGTCAATGTCATCCATCCTCCTGCCACCTCAGCTCCTCTAGATACCCAGACGCCAAGTACTAGTCAGTCAGCTCCTGCTACTTCGGCCTCACATTGGCGGCCTTGGCAAGACTTAGAGTCTCTCCCCTTCTCCAAGGAGGATACTGCCAGGCTACTCTGAGTCCTTTTCGGTCGACAAGATGTCCTGGTAAGCGAGACGACAATGGGCGTCCCAAGATCCTCTCGCTACTCCCCTTCTTCGACTCCACCTTCTATACTGAAAGATAGGAAGGGCAAACAAAAATAGGACAGAGCCTTGGCACGACCATGTCATGTGTCTCCATCTAGCATGCCTTTGTGTTCTCATCATATACCCAACAGCCCAGCTCAGATCATGAAGAAGACCCCTTCAGAGTTTTCAGCGACTCTGGCAAGCCAGTCGGGCCCTTTACATCCAGGTCCGATTAATACGCAAGGTTAGGGTAACTGCCAGGAGCGGCGGTGCCCCACTACACCTCTAGTTACCACAGGATGCCACTCCAAGCTAGATAGCAAAGGCAAAGCTAAGGAGCGAGACTCCAAGCTTGCCCCCCAATTCACTTCCCAACAAAGAACTTCGCCACCATGGGTAAGGCATCAAACTGCGCATACGTCTTCAGACGCCAGCCCCAACATCCCATCATACTAGGAGCTACCACCTGAGGTCATCGAACAGTCGATTAATGTTACCTTCCAATTACAACAAGCGGAAGGTGTCTGGATTGAAATCCGGGCAAAGAAAAGCCGTTGACCACACTCTACCAAGACACTAGCCCGGAGGTATCCTCACGGGGAATTGGAGACTCCGACTTCACCACCTCTCCCTCCTACTCCTCTAGAGGCGTCCATCGTCAAAAGACAAGAGAGGAATAGAATGAAGAATCTCAAAAGACGGCTCAAGAAGTAGGCTGAACAAGCCGCCGCTTTACAATTGCCATCCGAGCTAATGCCTCTCCAAAGGTTGCAACAACTCATCGATGACCTAGAGGAGTACATTCCTCTTCGTCCCTCTAGCACACTCCCTCTCGATGGTAACATAATGTGGGAAGAAATGCAAAAGCGAGCTCGCCTTAGAAGCTGGGTTCAAGAGATGATCCAGAAAATCAAGAATGGTAAAAGACTCCTCATCCCAGAAGAACTCCCCTTGTTCTACAAAGACAAGGAGATCACCATAGAGCAGTAGGAAGAAATGCTTCAAGGCTACACCTACAACATGGTGGCCATCCCACCTCCTGACAACATCAACACCTCCCGAAGAGGTGAGCCAGTGGCCTCTCGAACGAGACAAAGAATGACCGCCCCGCTAGGGCTATAACCCACTCCAGAAAATATCAGCCACAATCAAAGCCGTGGTCACGGATGTGACAGAGGTCGTGGGAGAATCCCCGAGCTACCTCTCCACTTGTCTACCTTTGACCCGGAGGGAATCATCCTCTTTTGAGGGGAAGAACATGTCCCCATTCCGAAAATAGAAATTTGGAATGGCCCCAACATCTTCGATCCCTCCGGCGTAGAGGAGGTCACCACCAGTACTCCAGCCCCTGCTCCAGCCTAGGTCATTTTCGAAGATCAAGTAGGTCCATCCGGCAAGGATGATCCCGCTCGCCAGTCACCTCTAGAAGAGCCATCCATGGCACCTCAGTTCCAGGAACCCACAGGTGATTAGGGCTAGTCCGATCCCAGTGGGAAAGGCAAGGCAGTGCAACTACACGATGGGGAGCGACATGACTGCTCACACAAGACCTTACCAGACATACTGCCCTCATTGGAGGATGCTCGTGCTCGAGCCGACCGGAAAGTCCTTCACCAGATGAAGCGATTTCCCACCAATATCATAATTTGGGAAGCCATTGCTTAGAGTAAGCATCTGAGAGAAGCTGTTATTAAAATACTCTAGGAGTCGAAAGTTTATGAAGCCCATGTTGCGGAAATGAAGGTGACAACATACGAAGCCTTCACGGCCACCATCACATTCATGGAAAAGGACATGTTATTATCCTCTCTGGTGGACGCCGGTGCGGCCATCAACATCATGCCGCTGAAAACTTTCAAGACCCTATATCTGACTCTATACCTTCAGAAGTGTTGTGTGTGTGACTTTGATGATTACAAAATATTTCAAAATGTTTCTTTACTGTTTGTCAAAGGTGTTTTTCAAGTGCATCTATCATTGGAGTTGTTTTGTTATGAACTAGTGAATAATTGGTTTATAGGAGACCAAGTTGACTGGCATAGCTGACCAAGTCGACTTGGTGTAGGAGCCTATGGCTTCCATGTTTCTGTCTGGGATACAAGTCGACTTGCTTCTTTGGAAGTCGACTTGGCCTTTTGTTTGAATGGCTTTTTCATGATTACATGTGCTTGAACATCTTTGTTTCCTTGCTATGAGATATGGAATCGATTCATGAGTGTAGAGTTTTGAATGTCTAACTATGTCATATAGCTCTAATAGTTTAGGAATGTTAAGATGACATAAACGGTTTGGTTGATGAAGGTTCAGAATGGCTATGAATGGTTCAAGCATTGAATGTTGGTCAAACTATTGGTTATATGCTTAGATGAGTTCATATCACTTAAATGTTCCTTCAGAATTTCAAAGGATGGTCATGGACTTTCATGAGGCAGAATAAAGGTGAAATGTAAGAAGTCCTTAATTGTTGATGCATATGCTAACTCGATGTTCTTGTGACTTTGCAGGTTCAAGAATGGCACTTTAAACCTCCTCAAACCTAGAGGAAAATGGTAACATCTAACTACTTTGATTGCTTCAAGATGATTTTGTAAAGATGGCTTAGTTGAGGTTTTCATGAATGAGAGTTTCTTCTGAGTTTATTTCATCATGAACATAACTTCATTGTTGTTTTGTCAATGGTCATTCAAAAACGTGGAAGAGTATGTTCATTAGAACATTTATGAGTAAAAGAAATTCATTGTGTTATCCTTGATACATAAATGTTGATTCTCATGCAAATCAATTGCTTCACTTTGATTTTCAAGAAGGAAATTCATGATTGTATCTTTGGTGTCAAAGGGATGCATGTTTACATCATTTGGATTCACTAAAATAGGCATTTCATTGTGCAGAGCAAGAATGGGTCGACCCCCTTACTGAAAGGGTTGACCTCTGAGCATTTTCTGGGCTAAACAGAACCCAGAAACTGAAAGGGTCGACCCCCTCACTGGAAAGGGTCGACCCCTGCATATTTCATGGCCCATACAGCAATGTTTCTGAAAGTGGGACGTCATAGTTGGTAGATGGGACGGCCCATCTCTGTTTCTCCTCCGCGCGTGAATTCTGTAAGTCCTCGAAACCCAATCGTGTAACCTTCGATGGGGCTAAAATTTTACCCCAACACCCCTGACCTATTGATACATATATGAGACATATTTTGGCAGGTTTTAGAAGGGGTTTTTAAGTCTTTTGGGCACTTCCCTAGATATATATTCCTATGTTGCGAATTTTGGAGGTTTAACCCTAATGAGCTTATATTTCCTATCTTGCAGGTGAAGAAAGGGGAGAAGAAGAAAAGGAGAAGAAGAGAAGGAGATTTCATCTCCTCCAAGGAATTTCTGGAGTTCGAGGAAGAAGGAAAAGTGAGGCAGCATGGAGAGAGGAACAAGAAGAAGTTGAAATTGTGATCATCCATCTTCCATCCGACCAAAGCTTCAAGGGAAAATGTATCCATGTCGTTCATCTATTGAGGATATACTTCTGCAACCTTCTTGAGTTTATCTTGATGATTGTTCTTTAGTTTATCCTTAGCATGGGCATGTAGTTAATATTTTTCTTATTTTATGAACTCCAAATTATCCTGTGTTGAACCATCTGCGTACGGTTGTGTGTGTGAAGGCTGCTGCATTTGTTGCAGCGTGTGTGTGTGTATGCTATTGGATTTAAGATCTAGAGTGTTTGGGGTTCATCCCCGGTGTTGTTGTGTTAACAGCGTGAGGAGAGTTCTCCTTGTGGGGAGGTTGTTCCCCGTGTGTGTGCAAGCGTCATCCTGCATGTATGTTGGAGCTTGGCTCTGTGTTGGGGAATTATCCCCGTGTTACTTTTCCAACGAGTGAAACCTTACTGGTTTGGTGAGGGGTGGACATAGGGAGCCCGTCATAGTCCCGAACCACCTTAAAAATCTCTCTTGTATTGTGTGATTGTGTGTTTCTTTGTTTAATCCCTTTACATGATCGAGTGAGCTCGGCGAGATTGAGAGAACTTAACTTCACTCTGTTTAGTTTATTTTCTTCAATCTAAGTAAACCTGCTAATTCTGCGAAGTAAGTTTTAAATTTGTCATATCGCTTGGGGGACAATTCAACTCCCCTTCTTGTCTGCTCGCCAAATGGGCCAACAATTGGTATTAGAGCGAGGCTCTGTTGTCCCTAGATCTAATGATCTACAGAGAGATCCCAGTGCTCTTACAATCATGAATTTTTCTGTTGGATAAATCTCGATGAATTGGATACCTGTTTTCAATGGTTTTGATTTTCCGTCATGGTTAGGCAAAATGTGCAGGTCAGTTAATTATGCTAATCCTAACCTC
This sequence comes from Amorphophallus konjac, assembly GCA_022559845.1. Taxonomy (NCBI): domain Eukaryota; kingdom Viridiplantae; phylum Streptophyta; class Magnoliopsida; order Alismatales; family Araceae; genus Amorphophallus; species Amorphophallus konjac. Next base: position 156,722,898 of record CM040126.1, read on the forward strand.
TATAAGTTGATTTATTATGGTCCTAATCGATTACCTCTAGATGAGACCAAGTGGTCTGATGAGGATAGATTGAAAAATCATGATAATGTCACTGTCCTGAGTTTATTGAAAGCAGCCATGAACACTAACATGTTTCCATTTGTCTCTTCACGTAGGACTACAAAGGAGCTCATGGATCGCTTGATCAAGGCTTAAGAGGAAAAGATGGATGGACTGGTCAGGTTGTATGAAGGAAGGCCAAAGGATGCATGCATGATGACAAACATAGGTGCTCCTTCGAGTAAAGAAAGTTCTGAGGTAAATTCTGATAGTGAAGGAAATCAAGAGGTAACTTCTGAAACTGATGAAATTTCCTTTGAAGAATTATTAGACCTCTATGATGAATTGCTGGAAAAATATAAGAAGGTAAAATCTAAAAATAAAAAGCTCAAAAAGAAACCTGAAGACACTTTCCATGATAATGTTTCTTGTGATAAATGTTTTGAGCTTGCAAAAGAAAATGAAAAGTTGAAACAATTGAACACAGCCATGTCTGAAAGGGTGTTAACTCTTGAAAAGGAAAAACTGTGGAAGTTAATGATTCTGAAAATGTGAATCTGTTGAAACGGGAAATAGAAAGCTACAAAACCATCAATGCCACATTGAGTGAAAAAGAAATTTTCTGTGAAAATGAGATTGCTTCGTATGAACTACATGTTGCTGATGTGGCACAGCCCAAGGGTGATAAAGGAAGACTTAATGAGCCTAGGACCTAGACTCGCAAGCATACAAGTACATTCAACGAACTTACACTAACGGCTTACTTGCACGGCGCATACGATCTCCTGGTGGTACCGGGGGATGATGGCGAGGGTCCGAGGTGGGACCCAAATATTCTAAGGGACTTGCTTGGCTTAGGCTGACCCGTAAGGGTCTAGGATTCCCAACTTCATGGGTGGCCGGAACGCCGGGGCATGAATTTGGGTGACTCTCACTCACGGTCCGCGGTGGGCACACTAAGAATGGTGTGCGAGTCCGGGCTCTCGTCTCTCCGTCCGACGGGCATTAACAAGCAATACTAGGTAAGCAAATGATTCAACCAGCCAAGAGATATCCAGTCGCTCACCTGATCGGTGTGAAGACACCGATCCCGATCGGAGACGAGGGCGAGCGGGGTAGCGTGGGCACGCACCCGCACGCTGCGTCGATGACGCTTGACCTGAAAACAATTTGGTTACAACACTACACCTCGCACAGGAGGGGGGTTCTCGGGGTGGGGGTTAAGAGGTTTACAACTAAACACTACCTCCACGCAGGGAGGGGATGTAAGCCGGCCAGGCGGGGAGGGGGAATGAAGCTAAAACCCGATGTGCTGAGCTCCGCCGATTCTGTCAGCTTCTGGAACAACCGGACAGACAGTCGAAGATGATGCCGCCACGGTCTCTGCCAAGCTCAGAAATAGTCAAAACAGGTGCCGAATCTTTCTAACTTGACTAAGGATGAAGCCTACATTTTTGTGGAATTTCCTGACTATGTCGCTGGTTGGGCCAGGGCCGGGAACAGGGCTAGACTGCTCTGGTTCGGTTGCTCCCAGGGTGATGCTGCTGGAAGACGGGGGCACCACAAACAGTCCCGTTCTCTGTTAAAAGTGAGACTGGAGCCGTTGCAATCGCGATCAAGTCTTCTTTCCGTCGAGACCAACGGCGCCATCGGCAGATGTCGGAGCTGATCGTGGAGGCCCAAATATTAGGGGGGTGTCGGTTCAGGCTTAGAGAAACTAACCCAACGCACCTTTGAAAGAAAATTTGGAACTTTTGATGCCGAGGTCCTAAATTCGCTCTGTTTCTTGGAGATGATAGAGGACTTGTAAGGGAAGCCCTCAGCCAAGTGGCGCTCTAAGAATCACAGGAATCAGACTGTGGGAGCCTCTGCAATCCTTCTCTGGTTGTCTACCTGGGAGGAGCTGCGCAGGTCTCCGAGATTTGCTCCTGTGGGCAGTGCCGAGGTCGGACGGCAGCGGGGCTGCTATCGTTGGGAAGCTGACTGGACGCCAATTCCAATGGTATATGATGTGCCTCTTTAAGACTCAATATGTCGCCGTGGCACGCTATGCAAACTGAGGGTTCTCTGCTGCCTGTGACCTTGGACTGGGTCTGAAAATGAAAGAGGATATGAGTGAAGGGGTGGTGGAGGTTTAGCAGGAGATTGGACTGGCTGAGAGCTGTGGGAAGGGGAGGGGAGTTACTGGAGGGCTGCTAGGGAGCTGGGGGATCAAGGGTGTGGGCAAAGTTGGCTGGAGCTTGCTGGAGAGGGCAAGGGGAGGGGGAGGGTTGCACTAGGTAAGCAATGGGAGAGGATAGGGGAGGGCGACCAAGAGCTGGGGTGGGGGGCTGGATTGGGCGACCAGGGTTTGAGGAGGGGGTGGGGAGATGGAAGGGTACAGCCAGTAGGGAGGGAAACTTGAATTTTTGGCCTTGGGTGAAGCTCCTTCAGCCTTGGGGAGCTGGAGATGTGCTTAGGGAAGGGGATGGGGTAGTTGGTGGTTGGGTGGTGGAGTATGGATTGGTGGAAGTTATCTTGGGGTTGGGGTGGAGTGATTGGGAGTGGTGGGTAGTTGGGGAAGTCCTTGAATGAGGGAGGGGAGTTAGGTGGTAGGTGGGAGAGGGGAGAGAGAGAGAGGGGTGCAGCCCCCTTGTTGAGAGAGGGAGAGAGAGAAAGTGAGAAATTTTGGAGATGAGAAAATGCAAGGGGTTTCTTCTATTTCAATATTCATTCCAAAGTGAAGTACAAGGGGAGAGATGGGGCCTATATATAGCCATCCATTCTTTACATGACCAAAATACCTTGACAATAAGACAAAAGACCAAGCATATCCTAGACTCAATCCTATGGGCCCATAACTAAGGTACTAAGCCCCAATTAAGCATAATAAGGAAATAAACTAAAACAACATGACTCAATAAAGGAAATTACATAAGATATGACTCAAAGAAAAGGAAAATAGCATGTGAACACATAACCGGTCTTCCTCAAAGTGATGCAGGCGATCCGAGCCAGAGAGAGCACTGTGAGATGCCCTCATCAGATCCCTCGGGGTGGGGAGAACTCGACCCCGTCGAGTATGGGTCCGCCTGACTGTGGTAGTGCTCCAAAGTGTTCGGGTCAAGGCACAGCAGGTCCTCCCGGCTCACCCAAGTCTCCTCGGTTTGGGGACGGCCCTTCCACCTCACTAGGTAACGCTGGTATACCCTGTTCACGGTAATGGTACTCTGCTCATCCAGTATTGCCTCTACCTGCTCACGTCGGCCTCTCAAGCTAGGAAGTGGAGTCCCACCGTCGGTGTCTCTCTCAAGGGGGGGGGTAAAGGCTCAAGCTTCTCACTGGGTCCCACCGCGGGGCCCTTGTAGGGTACCAGGTCCACCACGTTGAAGGTAGGGTGTACCCTGTAGACACGCCATTCCTGACGTCTCCTGAGAAAGTCTCATGTTACTATACAACGCCCCGCAACGGCTTACGCGTTTTGAATCACTTGAGTGCTTCCTTTTCTTGAGTCTTCTTCCGCCCTTTTCGGCATCCGGAATCATCTCGTCACGGCATTCGGACAGCATCAACACCAGTCAGACGCATCAGGAGGTTCCGGAACCAAGAAGGGTGTCTGCCGGGCGGCCGCCAACGGCTGAACTAAGGACCCGGGTGGGTCTTTATGGGGGCGTCCAGGCCCCTGGATGCCCCCATTCTTTTAATTTATTTTTCAAGCCGAAAACCAAATAAAAAATATATATTAATGGAGGCGTCCAGGCCCCTGGACGCCTCCATAAAAAAAAATATAAAAAATACATAATACCAGTTTTGGTATAAAAACAAAACATAAAAATAATATTAATTGATGGAGGCGTCTAGGACTCTGGACGCCTCTATAAAAACAAATATAAAAAATTAAAACGCCAGCGTTGGCATAAAAAGACAAAACAAAATAAAAAATAATATATTTATGGAGGCGTCCAGGCCCTGGACGCCTCCATCAACTCCCTCACGGGCACCGGCCACCGAACGACGGTTTGTCGTGTGTGAAAAAATCCAAATTATGAAGACGTCCAGACAACTGGACGCGCCCATTTCTGAATCACGGGTCGCCGCTCACAAAACCACGCATTGTGCCAAACCGCGTACGGCCGCAGGCGGTGTTCGGTGGACCTGTTGGAGGCGTCCGGGGCCCTGGACGCCTCCACAAAAATATTTCAAAAAAATAAATAAAAATAGAATAAAATATTAGTTCGGCCCTGATGGAGGTGTCCAGGGTCCTGGACGCCTCCACCCTCCGGAGCCCTATAAATAGAGGCCCACCCCCCTCAGTTCTGGAGGGCTTCGAAGAGATCCGATAGGCTGCCGGAGCCCAGAGGCTACCGGAGTCATTTTTCTAACCCGTGGGGTCTTTTGTAGGTGGAGGTTCTGCAGGCTTCTCGGGTGCCCATGCTCGCGAGAGGAAGGTCATCTTCATCCACCGCGCTTCCACGTCGTCCCTACGCTGCCGGAGCTCCGCCGGATTTCACCATCGGCACATCCAATAAGCCAATCCTTTCCTTTTCTTCGTAGTTCTTTTGCATTCATCATCTCGCATCCTCTATCCCCCTTCATAAGGGCGCCTCTTCTTATATACTTCTTGCATCCATCATCTCATTTTCGTCCTACTCGAGTCCGAGAGGGGTTTAAAAGATAACACCAACCAGGTGTGTGTCTTGCCATCATTTCATTATTTTTATCGCAAGGATTTGAATACTACACCTTCATCTTTCTAATCCACTCGTTACTTGTTTGTCGTTGTTTTGCAAGGGTACCCAAGGAAAGCCCTCTCCGTCGGCCGGCCGAAGGGGGAGGAAGAAGCAACCCGCCATCTCCCTCTCTTGAGGTAGGCGCGATCACTTTCTTTATTTTGGGGTCTTTTGGCCCCTGGCGATCACATCTTGTTCTCGAGGCCGCGGCGAGTCACTTCCCCAATGGCCGTTTAATTTCCCGTTCTTATATGTTATATTCTTATCTATTCATGTTCTCGAGGCCGCGGTGAGTCACTTCCCCAATGGCCGTTTAAATTCCCATTCTTATATGTTATATTCTTATCTATTCATGTTCTCGAGGCCGCGGCGAGTCACTTCCCCAATGGCCGTTTAAATTCCGCTCTTTATATTCTTCTTATATTCTGTTATATTTTCACCTGCTCATATTCTCGAGGCTGCGGCGAGTCACTTCCCCAATGGCCGTTTCAATTCTTGCTATTTAATTTCTGCACCATTCCCGTCCCCCCGAGGCCGCGGCGAGTCACTTCCCGCTATGGCCGTTTAACCCCCATATCTTGCTATATTACATTTGTGCCGCTCGCCCCGTCGGAGCAATCTCCTGTGGTGGCCCCTTCTCTTTTCTCGTATTTCTGTGTTGCAGCAAACAAAAGAAGGAGCCCGTGCGCTCCGCGTTCTCTCCGCTTTCCCGAACCGCGTGACGTCGCTCACAGATTGGCGATCACGGTGGGACCTCTACTGCTTCCTTTCGGCTACCCTTGCAAGTTCGGCACCATCCGTGCCTCTCCACCTTGGCGCCCGCGCGCGCCCCCGTTGTGCTCACGGCAGCACTGTCAGTTGTGATTGGTTGGGTGTTTGCTATATGTTTGTTATTTCTGTTATTTTTTTTACTCCATATCTCTGTCAGCATTTCATTGCATGCATCCATCCCTCTTTTCTATCCTTTTTTTTTTCATTTTTTTGAGGATCACCCTTTCCCGGTGAAAGCAGGACTCTCCATTTGGGAATTCCTCTCAACAGACTAGAATCTCCTACACTGGGACCTCCGTAAGTCCCCGACATCGAAGAATCTCCTCTTCGTTCATTGGGCTGGTTGTACCATTGAAGTTCCCCGGAGTTAGTCATTTCATTCGTGGTGAGACGAGAGACCCTAGCTGACACGGCGGTGAAACAAAAATAAACTAGGGTCCCTATTTTGCGTGAACTTCGGATCTCGCTAAAAACATAAAAAAAAATCATCAAAATCAAAACATAAAAAAGGCGTAAAGGCATCCACTTGTTTGATAATCTCTGCTACCTGCTTGCTAGTGTATGTTTTTGCATTCTGGGAAAACTGTGAGCATGGCTCACGAGTCTTTTGAGGAGAACCACCCTAGTCGTGGTTTGTCAGCCGACCCGCGAGTCTATGATATGGACTCGGGTCCTTCTCATGAACCCTCGCATGAGGTGCAGGTTATTGTCGGGGACACGTCCCCACCACAGGATATCTCTTCCTTTCTGGGCGTCCTCGCCAACACGGAGCTTACCTCTGAACAGCTCCGGGCCTTCCAGGCCATTCTGAAGGGGAAATCTGTTTCCCCCACGCCCCAGGAATCAACTCCGGCCATCGCACCTCTCCAAGAGTCCGTGCAGGCCATTCTATCTCCTTCATTGGTGCAAGCCATCCAGTCTCTCTCGCTTCAAGGACAAGCGAGCCAACAACCACCCTCATTCCAGTTCCCGTCACAATCTCAAACTCCCGTTGTTCCCCACATACCGCTTCAGCCGGGGCCAACTATCGGCGGTCCGATAGCTCCCTCTCATTCCGGGTTCCCCCCTCTAGTCTCCGGGAGACAGTTTCTCCCCCAGTGGCAAGTGCCACCTTCACCTCCAGAGGTGCTCGCCCAATCGCTCCTCAATAGGTTCAATCGCATGGACGAGCAGTTTCAAAATCTGAGAAGGATGATGGACGTGAAAGCCACCCCGGAGGTTGCTTTGCCAATCCTTCCTGTCATTCATCTTCCTCCCTCCGAAATGCCCACGTACTGCAGATACAATGGTACCGGCAACCCCTTCATTCACCTCAAGGATTTCATGTATGAATCCTCCTATTGGCAAAACGATCAGAGGTCCCTGGCATACCTCTTTCGGAGATCATTGGATGGTCCCATGCTTGAGTGGTTCTATTCCTTGGAGCCCCGCGAGGCCGAGAATTTTGAAATAGTCCAGAGAAGGTTCTTGCAGAAATATAGGGATAGGGTCGGTCCCTCACTCTCCATTACCGACCTAGTGGCCGAAAAGATGAAACCCGATGAAGATTTTGTCCGCTATGCTGATAGATGGAGGTCTCTGGCGGAAAGAATAAAGGATACCCTCTCCGAGCCCGAACAAGTGAAGATGATTGTGTCTAATGCAACCCCACAATTCAGACACGTCCTGGCCATGAATAAACTTACTACAATTGAGGAACTCTATGAAAGGGCCCGGTACATCCAAACCCAGTTAAAAGACTCCCCCATTATGAACATGTTTGAGTCACCGAAGCCCAAAGTGGTCAGAAAGACGGGCGCTGGTGTCCCGGGCGGAGCCACAGAAGGGGTCGCGACAAATGAGCAAGTGGGTGCGGTCAATAATGCCAACTATGCAGTCAACCCAAGGCCTCCACAAATGCCCCGACTTCCCCTCCATCCAGGTCCTTTCCCTCTTCGTCCTCCACCCCAAAATAATCCACCCCAGGATAATATACCTCCATTACGTCAACCCAGCAACAACAACCACAACCTCAGCAACAACAACCACCGCTTCAGTACAACCAAGTTCCACCCCCGGGGAACTATGGTCCCAAACAGCAACAAAGGAGGCCGCTCGGTCCCAAGAGAGCCTACTATCCACCATTGCCAGAAACCTTAGCAGACATTTTTAATGCCCTCATGGCATCAAACCAACTCGCCCTACCCAGAGAAAGGCCCGTGTGGCCCCCAAATGTTGATACCTCCAAATACTGCGTCTACCACAGGCAGCCAAGACACACAGTAGATTACTGCTTCCATTTCAAAGATTACATCCACGATATGAATGATGAACATCAAATAGATTGGGATGAAATGAGACGATACGTCGCCGCTCTTAAGGCAAGGAGACCTCCTCATAGGCCACAGCAGCAGTTACAACAGCAGCAGCAGCAGCAGCAACCACCACAACAACAACAGCCTCAGCAGGCCCCACAATAACAACCCGACATGGGCATAATCCAGAATCCATTACCGGAGCACCAACAGCCCAATCATCAGGTTAACCCCATCTCCTCCTTCCCAGAAGTCGGGCGAGAGCAGGTGTGGCACCAGGAAAGTACCTCCATTCTTTCTACCGCCAATCCTATCATCACGCAACACCCTTGCCTTGCCCGAGTAGCACCTCTCTCTCATCAACCCGCGTAAGTATCACCTTCACCATTTCCACTACCATTACGCCCTCTCATCCGTACCCTGATCCCCTATCAACCGACACTCTCCACTACGCCTTCACACCCTCTCATCTTCTCCCACTCCCCCACTTTACCATCCACCTCTACCACATTTACCCCTACACCTTCTAAACCCCTTATCATCCGTCAACCATACATAACCCCGTCTTTCTCCACCGTATCACCACTAATGCCTTCAAAACCACTCATTACCCATCACCCACCTCAAAATCATTGCCCACTTCAAGCCCTACCCACTTCTACTTCGTCTCCACCTCCACCTTCCAGACCCCTTATCCTTCATAATCCGCACGATATCCCCTCTACCTCCACCATGCCTCCACCTAACAAACCCCTCATCAGAATCCCTGCTCCCGTCGTCACCCCTGCTTCATCAACCATTCCTCCACCACTACCCCTCAAACCTCTGTTAAAACTCACTGCTACCCCCACAGAGGTACAAAAGCCGCAGGCAATGGTGCTCCGGAGTGGAAGGATTTTCCACAGGGTTTTCCCCCACAACAGTCAGAATCCTGAGCAATCTCAGCCAGAGAAGGATGATGGAGAACAACCAGAAAGAGCTATCCCTAGAACACAGTATGATCTATTGAAACACTTGGACAAGACGCCTGCTCGGATCTGCATCCTGGAGCTACTTCAAAGATCCACATCCCACCAGGCGGCCTTGATGGAATATCTTCAAAAAGTCATGGTTAATGAAGACCTCCCCGTGGAGAAGATTTCGACCATCCTGACCCCAACGGACACACAACCGGCCATCATGTTCCACAACTACGAGCTCGCTCCCAAGGAAGCTCGAAAATATGGACTGTGCATTTCAATAAAAATTAATGGGGTATCCATAAACCCGTGTCTTGTGGACACGGGTGCGTCCATAAATGTGATCTCTATGGACACCCTTCAGTTGTGTGGGGTCAACGAGGAACAAATAAGACCTTCCTCGATCACGGTCATGGCTTATGACAATAGCAAAAGGCCATCACATGGGATGATTATTCTGAAGGCAGAACTAGGCCCTATGTCAATTCCCACAGAATTCCATGTCCTCGACATGGACCCCACATTCAAGGCTATACTGGGTCGCCCTTACATCGAAGCCATGGACGCTGTGCCTTCCACCAACCATCAGTGCCTGAAGTTTCCTTACAATGGGAGGATTATTAAAGTGGTCAGTACACCTGTCCTTCACATAGTGGATGCTATCAACACCTCTTTGCCCTCTGTGTGGCCGTCTCATCGGCCCATATTATCACTACTGGACGTACGTGACTCATCTCACGTTCCACTAGCACCAAAGGAGCCGGTCAGGGCAATCGCAACATCATGTCTCCCTTATCACTCCAAAGGTTGGGAGATTATGAGGAACATCGGCTACCAACAGGGTAAAGGTCTGGGCGCACAATTACAGGGTATGCTCAAACCGCCAAAGGAAATTAGGCCGAACCGCAGGTTTGGCCTAGGCTTCAAAGGACCGTTCAAGGCGGATTGGAAGCCCCTCACATGGACTCTATCAAACCACTTCAACAGAGGGCCCGTTGTTCAGATGGGAGATTACCCACGAGAAGCATATGGGGGATCACATGCTGTATATTTGGCTGAAAAATATCCGAGGATCACCAAAAGAGGCAAGATCAAAGATCCAGAATGCGAGTGGAACAAATGGTTCGACATACAGGATATTTTCGTTGCACTGGAAAGGATGTTCTCGTCTTCGCAGTTTGAAGGATCACCATTGATCTCCGGAATACCAGAGAATATTACCACTCTTGCCAAGGTTCCAAACTATCCTCGTCCTCGCCAGAAGGACCCTGTCATCAACGGATCTTCATCCGTCCTTAACATTGCCGTCGACGGCTCATTAGCCGCCATCTTCTCCATCCACTCGTTTCAGCCTTTGCTGATATCTTCTTCCTGGGCCAGACAGTTGTCTGATGATCTTCCCAGATCCCCTTCTCTGTTTACATACCTACGCGGGCTTTTCAACCCGCGCCAGGTCTTCAACCATGATCTGCTCTATGAGCCTCACAATCCTCTAGCCATAACCACTTTTCTCTCTCCTCCAATCTCTTTTCAATGCTTTGTCATTCAAAATGAAAACGAAAAAAAAACGTCAATTTTCAAACTCCCCAACAACACATCTTCGTTGAGGAAACCTCCTACATCTCCCACGGGTGCGTACCGCCCTACGGACCACCCGTCCAAGGTCCGATGAGCGACCTTTTCTACCCCTCCTCTGAGGGGTCTTCTCCTGTACATTCTACACCATCCTCTTCGTCTTCCTCTTCTTCTGTAAATATTGTCAGTCAATCTAGGAATGATAGGCCAAGGGTAGTACCTAGGAAGAAATCCAAGGGTAGGCAGATCCCTCGTCGATTCCTTTTGGATTTGGCCGCCAGGTGTCAGGCCCTTCTTGCCATCCCCCAGTTGTTAGAAAATCCCATCCAGCTACCGGAAATAGAATATGAGGGCGACTGTGCATTTGATGAAGGGTATGGAGTCTACGAGATCACGGATGAAGAATGCCCCACTGAAGATGAGGGTGAAAAATATGAGGACGCGGTAGGCGCATACGCAAGTGGAATGAGGAGATTCGACGAGCCGTCAACCGCCGTAGAAGAATCCACCAAAGAAGTCAACTTGGGAACTGAGGAAGACCCTAGGATCATCCTCATAAGTGACAACCTACCACCATCTGAAGAAGAGGCATTAATTGAGGTTCTCAAGGAATATAAGGACACGTTTGCATGGAGCTACGAGGATATGCCGGGTCTAGATTCAACCTTGGCCGAACACCGTTTAACCCTAAAACCAGGGACCGTCTCGGTAAAACAAAGGTTAAGGCGTTTCCACCCTCAGATGGCTTTGAAAATGAAAGAAGAGGTCGATAAGCTCCACAAAGCCAGGTTCATTAGAGTCGTCCTTTATCCTCAATGGGTGGCGAACATTGTCCCGGTCATAAAAAAAGATGGGAAAGTCAGGATTTATATCGACTTCCGGGACCTTAACCGCGCGTGTCCAAAGGATGATTTTCCCTTACCTCACATTGATGTGTTGATTGATAACACGGCAGACTATGAGACCCTCTCATTCATGGATGGATTTTCAGGATATAATCAAATTCGTTTGGCAGAAGAGGATCAGGAAAAGACGTCATTCACTACCCCTTGGAGAACATATTGTTACGTGGTCATGCCGTTCGGATTAAAGAATGCTGGAGCTACTTACCTAAGAGCGATGATGGCCATATTTCATGACATGATGCACATATATCTGGAAGTGTATGTGGATGACTTATTGGTGAAATCAAGGACCAGGATGGAACATCCAGAAGTTTTGGCTAAGGTCTTGCAGAGGTCAAGGGAGTTCCAATTGAAAATGAACCCGAAGAAGTGTGTGTTTGGTGTATCGTCGGGTAAATTGCTGGGGTTCATTGTGAGCAAAAGAGGGATCGAGATAGATCCCGACAAAGCTAAGGCCATCAGGGATATGCCGCCTCCCAAGAATTTGAGGGAAGTCCGAGGTTTAATCGGGAGGTTACAGTTTATTCGTCGGTTTGTGTCCCAACATTCACAAAGGTGTAGACCTCTCTACGAGTTGACCAAGCCAGGAGTAGAATTCCACTGGAATTCTAAATGTCAGAAAGCTTTTGAAGGGCTGAAGAAATATCTGACTAGTCCACCCGTTCTCATTCCACCCAAACCAGAAAAACCTCTGATCCTTTACGTCTCAGTCTTGGATGACTCCGTGGGAGCCGTCCTCGCACAAGCTGATGAAGAAGGCGAGGAACGGGTAACCTATTACTTGTCCAAACTTCTCAATCCCTGTGAGTAGAAGTACACCGTCATGGAGAAAACCTGTGCTGCCCTCGTTTGGGTAGTGCAGAAATTGAAGCACTACTTCTTGGCTCATGAGGTCCACTTGATTGCTCGAATGAATCCTATCAAATTCCTTCTGGAGAAATCCATCCTTACGGATAGGCTAGCACGCTGCAAAGTTTTCTCTCTCAGTTCGACATCACCTACATCCAGCAAAAGGCGATTAAAGGCTATGCCATAGCCGAGCATCTCGCTCACCATCCTCTTCCCAAGTTCGATCCCGTCCAATCAGAGTTTCCAGATGAGGAACTAATGTCCGTCAACCAATCAGATGAGCCAATGTGGACACTATATTTTAATGGAGCTCTGAATTCTCAAGGGAGAGGAATCGGCGTCGCCCTCCTGTCACCTGAAGGCCTCACATTCCCATTGGCATACCAACTCAAATTTCCAGTCACCAACAATATAGCCGAATATGAAGCCCTTCTAGCTGGCCTAGAACTCGCCCATTCTTTTCGTATCACTGAGTTGCGAGTCGTAGGTGATAGTCAACTCATCCTTCGCCAGGTGCTCACTAAGTATCGCACTCGCGATCCCAAACTCAAGCCATACCAAGAACTCACTACTGCCTTTGCCAAACTGTTCACAAAACTGATCTTTGTTCATGTCCCTCGTCATCAGAATATTCTCGCCGATGCCCTCGCCTCGTTGGCATCATCCATAAGGTTCCCTCTAGGAAGATGGTTTAAGTCCATTTCCATCTACAAACTTCACGCCCCTGCAATCGATGATGCTTCCTACGTAAATATCAAAGACATGATAGCAAGAAAGATCCTGCAGGAAGATATCCTTGAAAAGAGGGAGATCATGTTGGCAGAGGTTGAAGAAGAACTGGCTGATGAAGAGAAACCATGGTTCTATGAAATCGTCAAATACTGCCAGGATCAGTCTTATCCTGAAGGGGCCACCACAGAGGACAAGAAAGCCATAAGACGGGTGGCTTAGAAATACACATTGGTTGGAGGTCTACTCTATAGGAGGAGCCTTACTGGTATTCTGTTAAGATGTCTTGGTGACGATGAGGTTTGGAAATGTGTAGAGGAGACGCACTCGGGTGTGTTCGGTGGCCACGTGAATAGTCAGATGCTCGCCAAGAAGATCATTCGCCAAGGCTTTTATTGGCCCACTATGGAAGAGGATTGTGCTGTCTATGTCCGTAGGTGTGTTAAGTGTCAACTTCACGCCGATAAAATCCATTCACCATCTTCCTCACTTCACCCAATATCCTCCCCGTGGCCTTTCTCCATGTGGGCATTCGACATCATTGGTCCCCTAGGTGATCCCAATTCCCTCACCAAGCAGAAATCTTTCATCCTTACTGCGACGGAATACTTCACCAAATGGGCCGAAGCCGAAGCTTACGCGGAAATCAAGGCATCAATAGTCTGCAAGTTCATCATGAAGAACATCCTCGCCAGATTCGACGTCCCAAGCACGATCGTCACCGATAATGGGCCACAGTTCATTTCTCAGGACCTACAAGACCTCTGCAAAAGGTACGCAATTACATTGCATCATTCATCGCCTTATTACCCACAAGGTAACGGCCAAGCGGAGGCCACCAATAAAACATTGCTCAAAATCATCAAAAAAACCTGCGAGTCTAGTAAGTTTTCAGACTGGCCAGAAAAGCTTATCGAAGCTCTATGGGCCTATCGCACTTCAATCCGTACCCCCACCGGGCAGACTCCATTTGCCCTTACTTATGGTATGGAAGCGGTAGTCCCGTACGAGACTCTGATCTCTTCTCTCAGGGTACAATTGGACGAGGAATTTCCCCTCGACAATCATCGTAATTCACTCCTCGCCCAGTTGGAACTCTTGGATGAGAAGCGGCTGGCCGCTGCCGAACACGCGCGTGTGTATCAAAATAGACTCGCTCACTTTTACCAAAAGAAAGTCGTTGAGAGAAAATTCAAAGTCGGTGAGATGGTCGTAAAAAGAATTTTTGTCAAACCTGGAGGGCCGGGTTCTAAGCTCCAACCCAATTGGGAAGGACCATTTGTAATTCAAGCCGTGTACCCTGGCAACGCCTACAAGCTAGTCAACGCCGAAGGGACCGAGTTATCATACCCTTGGAATGGGCTTTATCTTAAGAAATACTACCCTTAGCACAAAACAAACAAAAAAAATGATGAAAAGATAA